>JAADJF010000368.1:0-55046 GCA_012932015.1 Fusarium acutatum
ACAGTCCGGGATTCTAGCTGGATCATGAGCTGGACGGTCAATCGTCAGCCTCACTTCAAGAACCAGCCCAAGGATCAGATCGTTGTTTGGGTCTACGGCCTTCTTGTAGAGAAGAACGGTGACTACGTTAAGAAGCCTATGCAAGATTGCACTGGCGAAGAGATCACACAGGAGTGGCTATATCACATGGGAGTCCCAGAGAGCGAAATCCCTGTTCTTGCGGCTGAAGGCGCCAAATGCGTACCAGTAATGATGCCGTACGTCACATCTTTCTTCATGCCACGAAAGGCAGGGGATCGTCCCGATATTGTTCCAGCTGGGGCAGAGAACTTTGCCTTCCTTGGGCAATTTTCAGAGACGACACGCGATACTATCTTTACTACAGAATATTCTGTTCGTACGGCTATGGAGTCAGTATATCAGCTTACAGGGGTGGATCGTGGTGTTCCAGAGGTATTTGGTTCGACTTACGATGTGAGAGTCTTGCTTGATGCAATGTGTCAGCTAAGAGATGGCAAGGAATTGGCGACGTGGCTGCCAGAGCGTATTCGTAGGTTTCTTGTCAACAAGTTGGAAGGATCACAGATTGGCCAGTTGATGCACGAGTATCACCTTATTTAGATAAGTATTATCGCTTAGAGTATATAGATTTATAACAGTTGAATATTCTCGTTATTAAGATTGGCCTCGAGATTGCATAGCGTTACAGTTCACCCTCCGTGGGTATCGAGGTGAGAGATAATATCAGATTCGGACAGCGACGGTTCCGAGATTGAAGGATGGCCTGCCCTTCAGGTTTGTTTGAGGCACTAGATAAGGAATGCTGGTGGTATGCTGGGTAGGAATACGTCGTATCGATAATCCTTAGTATATGTGATTTATTAAAAATAGAATTAAGTTCGATGCCTATATTGATACCTCAAACTTGAAATATAAAAGAATCCTTAGACTTTCGCCGTTAGCGATGTTGTACTTTCTGTATCTCCGAAACTTTGTCCCCTCTTGGCAGCTTTTACTTGTTCCAACTGAAACCCCTGCTCGTTATTTCCATCAGCAAAGCTAGACCCGTTGGCGTCGCTTTCATCCAGAGGGCGGCACCCAGTCTTTAAACTAGCAATGACCTGCTTACACGCGGCTCGAGAGGTGTAATAGTAGATCAAGGCGTTCCAGAAGCCCTGCAGAGGGAGTACAAATGCGCTTAGATATCCCAACTGCACGGATGCCTTACCGTCAACAAGAACGTACAGACGGTTCGCGCTCGCGGGAATCCATGTGATAAGCATCGCTGTGAAAAACAGAAGGGCGGTCTTGGCATATGACATAGCTGCCTCATCACTCGGGCTGCGTCCTTTGCGATCTGAGTGCTGTGTTTTGATGTTGCTTTGCTCGGAAGAACTCGCTATGGGCTGCGCGGGACCAGTGTAAATATTTGCTGAATGAACTGGCTCGGGTCTCGTTGCGGGTCCGAAAGCCTGGTCGAAGCCAGGCGGAGCAGAATCTGACGTTGAAATGGTGATTTTCGTAGTCTTGGCAATGACCATAGGATCTGCATTCTGCGGGACTTGGGACGAAGTGTTCCGCTCGTACGAATTTGAGAAGCTATTCAAACGCTTCCTCCATTTATAGATCGTAATTCCGGTCCGGACGTATATAGTAAAGGCGATAAAAATAATCAGCCTAGGATCGTGTCAGAACTGTTCATCGAGTAATGGCCAAGGAATGTGTTACCAAATCAGTCCATAAGTAGCCAGCTGCCAAGCATCCCACTCCACGGTAAGCCAGCACCACAAGTTCGCATTCCCGTATGCACGATGACCGTCTTTATTCCTTATAAATATAAAGGTGATGCCTATAATGAACGGAATTCCGTAACATAGACCGATGTGAAGTGGCTCTAATTTACGTAGCCTAACGCCGTCGAATCGGTGGTAGAACGTGAGGTATACATTCGTCGCCATGGCTAGGGCCCAAAAGACATCCGCAAACATGAATCTAGCAAACGGTCAGCAACTGAGTAGTAGATTAGACCAAAAGATGACTTGCGTCTCAATTAGAAATGCCTGCGTTTGGCACCCCGCAGAATCTGGTTGATCGAGAAAGCTCTTGGACATGAGTGTAGCGACATTGCTCATCATGTTGCCGAAAGAGGCGTAAAAAAGCATCCTGCTGATGGGCTTATGAAACAGCTTTGAAGAACAGAAGGTGGCGATGATGAAAAGGGAACCAAGAAGGCTAGGTACTGAGCATGTGCGCTCTATAGCGCTAATGGCTGATGCCGAGGATGCGGTGACCATGGTGAATAGCTAATGGATCACCAACCTCGTGAGAAGTCGTGGGTGTCAATAGAAGGACGCATGGATAGTTGTAGAGCTCTGTATAAGACGGTCTTTAATAAAAATGCACGTAGAAAGGGGCACGCGGAAAGAGTGGTCCGAAGCTGGAGGCAAACTTACTTCTTTTGCATAAGATCAGCGCACCAATTGTTTTACGAGCGGGTAATGTTTTCAGTACTCCGTAGGAGGTTGGAGGGTCGCAAAATGATCTGCATGTGAATCTCTACAGACAGAAGTGTCCAAGTGTCTGGTGCTGGCACCCTGTAATGACAGTGCTTTAGTGCAAAGTGCACGGATAGACAGATTATTTACAACGCACCTGGCAGGTCACAGCGATCTGTCACTACCCCTAACTAAATTCTCACAACAGAGGTCGATCATTGTCGATCATTCATTTTGCCCCACAGATCCTCTAAAATTATGTCAAAGCCAGCTCATAAGCCAATGAAAACAGATAATACACACGTAATAGTTTCAGACTCTAATTTTTCAGTCTGATGATTGACTCGCAAAGCCGTTTTATCTGCAGTAGTACTTAAAAGCAATGTAACGAATCTGTAGTACTGCATTCTTCTTATTCAATTTACTGTATGCCTATGAGATCTTAAAAGGAAACCTGTAATACCGACATTACTAAAAGCAATTAATGAGTCCCTCTGCTATATAGCTTTAGATAGGCATGTTTACCTGACTCATCCCTCGAAAGGTTCTACAAGGGTACAATAGATAATAACTACGGTAAAATATTTCCGGGGTTGTTTGCTGTAATTTCCATGGATTTTCGTAACTCGCCTCAGGGACCGAGCGTACGGTCTAGTATGGTCTAGGAGCAAGCCATGACAAACTGGGACCTAGCGCATATTCTCAAATAAAAACATCATGCATGATAGGTTCAGTGTGCGGTATTAAAGGTCCATAAGCCCTGAGTCAGCCCTATACCTTCCTTTTTCAATTTGGCGCCACTAAAATAATATCGCCAGAGTCGGTCCAAGCCATAGAGTAGTCCCTGCTCTTAAATCTTGGAAGAGGATCACGCGACATGATGCACATGACAAACAGCTAGTTTATCGAACGCATTGTCGAATTGCTAGCTTTGGGTGATATCTGCAAGTGATGCCGAATCACACTCGTTGCATGAAGTGAAGGCATTCAGAAGGGTATAAGGGATCAATCTCAAGCTGGGCCTCGGTGTTGCGGGATAAACACTAAGGCCCGGATTATCTTGTCCCCGCTAACCAGGAAGATCGAGATCCTCACGCATCAGCAAGATTCAACTTTACAGCAAGACGCTCGACCAGAAGTCTTGTAAGTATCGCTTCAGAAAGCTTTTTGCAACTAACCATCCTGGCATCATAACAACTACTCTATAGAACTTCACGTAAAGTAATCAGCAATTTGTTGTTAGTTGTCTACTTCAAAACCTCTATCTTGTAGGTATACATAGCAGTAATAAAGAGGAAACCAAAGACAGCTAACCACTATCCGTAGCAATTGGTTAGTCATTATGGTATAATGTCTAAGTTGTTATCCAGATGTGTTATTTGCAGTTGAGACTCGTGGCTGAGAGCTTAAATCAGCAGACAGAACTTAATAACTATCCGTAGACCCGACCCATTAGCAGGAGAGATAAATATGCCTTACCAAACAGTTCTGACAGAGTGAATAAATATCCTGGACAAGTATTTGGGAGTCTTCCCAGCTTCCGCAAACGATACAAGAGGCACCACCCGAGACAGTATATAAACAAAGGCAGTAATGCGTGAGAATCTCGGTCTTCCCCGTTAGCGGGGATTAGATAATCCGGACCTTGGTGGTTATCCCACAACGCCAAGGTCCACATTGAAATTGAACCCTCATACCCTTCTGAATACCTTCCCTTCGTGCGACGAGCGTGATTCGGTATCAGTTAGAAAGGAGTCAAGTACAAAAAAACTTGTTGGTTTACGAACTATATATATTTTAAAAGTAGTAATTCAACATGAGAGGGAATAAAGGCAACTCTCAGATCGGTTAGATCCTCATAGATTGCAAATTATCGATAGAGTTAAATACTCTTGTTATTAAAGTATTATCTCGTGTTTAAATATCTCGAGATTGTATAGCGCTTTGGTTCGACCTCCGTGAAGAAACGGAGATGAGGACCCAGTGTAAAAGCGCCTAAGTATCTATGGATCAAGAGCGGGCTAGCAAGATTCCGCCATCTGGCGTGTTGTTATGCAAGGCATGTGCTAGAGGCCCTATGGTCCCTCTTTCGTGTTCTCATTCATCACCTGTGTTCGCAGCCTAAAGCTAAATCTTATAGGCGGCACTCAAATCACATAGTTTAGTGTAGATGCAAAAACAATCTCAAGTCAGTGATTGAGCATAGATAATATCACATGTGATTATCCATTTTAATTCCTTGAGATGGATAAGTAAGTTCACAGGACTGTAGTCCAGGAATTGCGCTATGCCTGCGATAATGTTTAATCAACATGGTTCAGCCATAAACCGCAAGGCTTACCCTAATCCAGGGGACCGTGAGATGGAGGCATGCCAATTCCGCCAATTCCAAGTTTATTTTTAAGCTTATTAGTTGTTTCCACTTTGAGGTTTACTCGCGTCACACGTTGCAACCTGCAACTTTGGAACTTTGGTATGTCTTAAGAGGAAAGGCAGCTGAAAAGAAAATCAATCTGCCACAGTAGTTACGGTCTGGACCCTACATAGACCACCAGCCGTCTTGGCATTTTACCTTGCCAAGACTTCATTCACTACCAAACTGTTTGCCATAATTATCGCACATGATCATGGGTACGAGAAAATCATGCAAAGTGGTCAGAGGCTGTCGCTAGGGGCCTAGCTAGACTTTTAGGGTTAACGCCACCTAATCTCTGGCAGGTCGTATCGCTTAATAAATCCTCTTTTGAGCGACTTCCGCTCCAAAGGGCTGAGTATCATCTCGAGACTATTGATTTCAGTGGAGGCGCTACGTGCGCCATTGGGTTCAGCTTCATGGGCTGGCGGTGACCAGACTTGAGAAAATGCTTCAATTGCCAACGAGGCACTTTTACTTTATTTACAGGGTGTTCACCACAGGCAGTAAGACTGAGACTGTGCTTCATTCCTGCAAGGTCTGCTCAGCGATGAAACTCTCACTTATTTTGGCTCCTCTGGTGCTGTTGGGTGACGTGGTCTCAGCACAAAGCAGTTTAATAGATATCTGTACTGGCAGTGCCAATAACGGCTGCAAAACAACCATCACCATACCAAACGGCTTCAAAATCGTCACATCAAGCAAGAAAGTTCGTTCCATTCAGTTCAACTACATCAAGGTCAACGTCTGCGATCAAGTCCGCAAAGCTCTCGGCACGACGCTTGGCAACAAATTCCTGAAGGCCAGGGACCCCATTTGCAATTGTTTTACTAAACTGCGCACTCTAAACTCCGAGGGCAAGTTTGCGTCTTCCTCGGCTGGTAACTTTGACTTGGCGAATAACTACTATCTCGACCAGGCCGGGACTCTGGAAAAAGTACTGCTGCAATACGTTGCTCTCGAATTAATTCGTGCTGATTGAGTCTAGTGTTTGACGGATGGAGGTCTCAAGTATTCACAAAGTCGTGATGCCACCTTGAACAAGCTCAAGGCGACTGGCTGGCAAGTCGTCCTAGGAGCTGATGTACGTGTCCGTTCTATACCACACACATAACTTGACTAAAATGTATCAGATGGCCCGTGGAACCTTTCGTGCCATGATCGCCGTTATCCATCCCTGCAGAGTCACAGGTGTCTGCATTTCTGAACAGATTTATGCTGTCTTTAGTAATTACCTTATCGCCTCGTACAGACTTCTCCTTGGGCCCATCATTCCCATCCTCAACCGTTGGAGAGACAACCTGGACCTTATCACAAAGTCAACTGGCTACGTTATGACAGCTACAGACAACGTCAAAGAAGCCTACAATGGGATTGAGTATATTCTCACCGGCTATTACGATTCCATCTGCACTGGAATGGACTATTGCGGGAGTAATCGCCCCAACATCAGAAGGTTCATGACAGACGTGCAAACCGTCATTAATCTGTCCGAAAAGCTCAGTACAGGTAGACAGATATTCGGCTTCAACACCAAGACGAAAAGTTTGTTAGACGATGTCAACAAGCTCAGATCAAACTGGGCTTATATCCCTCCGGCCAATGAAATGATTAGCAGGATTCAGAACAACGAGATCAAAGTCACCAAGGATGTCTTCAAGTTTATGCCTGTCGTTGGTGGAATGTCAACTACCTCTAAGAAGGTGGCCACTGAGCTTGCCCCTTTGAAGTCATTTGTCACCGAGTATCTCGCGGATTCCAAAGCACTTCACGAGTTGATCACCCGTATGTTGGCCATTGACTGGGAGAAGGTCAATCAGGGTGAATTCGACAACACTGACCAAACTGGCTATTATGTGCGCAATGGTCTCATCGCGATCCAGGAAAACATGAAGAAAGAGCTAGCTGAGGCAGTCAAGGTCTACTTCTGGCTCATTCGGGCAACGGACTCTCAGTTGAAGGACTTCACCTTGACAAATGGTCGCTGGAAGATGGAGTATGGCACCGTGGCTTACCAGCGATGGAGCACCATTGACATTGATATGCCGTGCACCAAAATTACCACCACGACGGCGAAGAAGGATGGTCTGACCAAGATATCGAACAAGTACCGGACCTACTGGAAGTGTCACTTTGGTCCGCATACATCTCAGTATCAGGCGGTTCATGTTCCTTATGTGAGGATGTATGAATGATTTGCGGGAGATGTCTGCCTCGTTCAGGCTAGTACACTTGGTCTAGCCTATACTGGCTATACAAATCAGGTCATGTCGTAGGCTTTCCATAGCCGTCTTGAAAGGTTCCCAAGGTTAATCCTCACTTCCCCAACATATCGCAATAGCTTTAGTGTCAATTTAAGCTACAGTACATCAGTCACTTTACCATTTTATGGGTCAATAATGGCAACAATATTATATGATTTGTGAGAAGATGGTGATGATTGCTACTTTTATTAATGTGGTGTATAAGCGCGATACCGCGTGACCCCTTCCTTAAGCAGAAGATGCCGTTGTAGCTTGACTGGGAGTAGATGTAGCCGTTGCTGTTTGCGACGCAGTTGCACTGCCACTGGGCTCATCATCATCATCACCGCCAGAACCACCACCGCCGCCCTTGACAACCATGGCTTGAACAATCTGGCCGGCCTTGTTGAAGACAATGTTAACAAGAGCGCTTAGCTCCTTATACTCATATGTTCTCTGCGTAAGACCATTTTGTAGAGTCTTCTCATCACCAGTGAAAGTCATGTTTTGCTTGTAGTTTCCGATAATCGAGCTGACAACATCGCTGCCCGTTTTTGTGACTTCTTGCACAATATTTCCAAGGTTATCAATGAGGAAATTGAGTTTGGTGTCGCCCTGGGTGATAGAGCCAAGAAGACCATCTACAGCGCCGATGACGCCTTCGACAATGTCGCCGACCGAGTCGAGCAAATTGATCAGAGCCGGGTTAAGATCGAGGGAGGCCAGAGTGCGGTTGACAATCTCGACCAAGTGGCCCAAACGGACAACGAGCTCAAGTTCGGCCTCTACATCTGCAATGGTGATGTTGACTTTGTCGATGCCGACTTGGATACCTGCATTGATCTGGACAAGCTTCGCGATGTCCGCGTTGAGGTTGATATCTGCGTGTAGATTGTCGACGTCTAGCTCTATGCGGCCAACAGAGAGTTCTGGTACTTTGAGATGAACATCGGGAGGACCAAGTGACGAGTTGCTCGAGCCTCCTCCTCCTCCTCCAGGTGCAGATGTTGGTTGAGCTGTGCTGTCGCTGGTGGCATCCTCACTCCCAGATGGAGAGGCTGTCGGGGGAATTGCGATGCTCTCTGCAGTAGTAGCCGGATCTGTTGAATCTGGTGTTTGGGCAATACCCAGGCTGAATAGGTGAGCCAGAACCAAAGGCTTCAAAATGGAGAGACGCATATTGACGTTTGGTAGGAATCTCTTGGGAAGAAGGTGATGATGGTTGATGCTCCAACGGCGAGACAGTTATGGTATGTCAAGACACTTCTTGCTCTTCGTCCACCGCCAGGTCTTTGAGAATTTACCCCATGGCATAAAGTGGACCTTTGTCACACAACCCTTGGAACCAGCGCAATCTCCCATCGCATCATGACCTCTCGGCCCTATGAGCTTATTCGGATGGTTATATCGCGGGTCTTATCCGTCCTTTCAGTTACAAGCGATGAAAAAAACAGGATTTTCGGAATTGGAAAGAAATTACTGATATGCTTTACGGGGGAATCGATCGAGATTGAGTTCATGCATTGACGCAGTGACAGGGGTTTGTCGGAAATACAGCCCTCTCAGGCTTCCAATACGCCCAATATGTCTCCACTCGTTGTGATTTCCCCTGCATCAATGAAACCTCGGAGGCTGGAGATCGGGGCCGGAACTTTCCTACCGGAGTTGCTGCTGTTTCAAGTTCGCTTACCGTCTAATCTGGGCTGTCCAACCAGGTTGGGTTGAGCAGCATATCACCGCTTTGAGCAGGGGTCTTTATTACAAGCTTGGTTGGGATGCTTTGTGAAGGAGGGTCGCTTGTATTTTTTCCTTTCTATTCTATGACTTGTGCCTTTTCCGAAGGGTATCTCATTTTAGCCTGCGCAGCTGTTTCCTTCATTCTCACACTCTTTACATCGACAGCAAACTCAACCACACAATGAAGCATTGTTCAGTATTCGGCGCCTTGGCTTTGGCATCGTTTGCGAGCTTCGCTACTGCGAAAGCCAAAGGCGATGGCTACTATGGCTATCGTCTGAACCGTCGAGGCGACGATGAGTCCGCTATCTACGAGACCGAAAACACCAACAGCGGTATCGCGCCTCTCAACGAGGAGCCCGACGTCTACCTCAACGCCAATGTCTCAGTAGGCGAGATCTCTGTCGAGGTGCAGAACATTACGGCCAAAATCAACCTAGACGCAAAAGTCCTCAATCTGCTTAATTTCAACGCTGGTGTCGATCTCGGTATTGATCGCGTGAAGCTCGGCATTTACAACGTCACAGCCAAGGTCGAGCTTGAGGCCCGTCTTGGTAATATTCTGCGCATGGTTGATGATGTGCTTGAGAGTATCGACCTAAACCCAATCATCGCCACTCTCGGCGATACTGTCAAGGACATCGTCGATGATGTTGGTGATGTTGGCGGAAGCAGTGGAGGCAATGAATCTGGCGAAGATGCCGAAGCGTTGGAGAAGAGAGATCTCACTGCGCGTCTTGAGAACAACATTCTTTACTCAGTCAACGACTTTTCAGGATCGACAAACAGGAACCGCGTCTTGACACAAGATGGCTTTCTGTATGATATTTATCTCAATAACAACGGAGTTGAGAAGCGTCGTAAGGAAGTTGGGTTCTACAACAAGGACATGAAGTTCACAGGCCACAACAAGACAATCACTGGAGACGAAGGGATGGAATACGAGCTGCAGTACACATATGCACCGTATCATGGGCTCAGTGCTTATTGTAACATCTATACCGATCAGAGTGGAAAGGTGTTGAGAACAAAGATTGTTGCTGAGGCGGAGGGTGGAGGTGCTGCGACTATTGTGAATAAGGAGGAGGAGATTTAATTCTTGTTATGAGGGGTAGTATCAACACTGCTGTTGTCTCAAGCTCAACTGTAAAGCAAGTTTGCTCGTCATGTGCCTAACAAATTGTGTGTTTATAAGTCCCATCATTTTGTAGGACGAGGTGTAAAGACAAGGTGAAGGTTTGGGGTCGCCAGTGTGAACGTATCCATCTTGGACTTCAAGAAACCCTCTTGAGTTTGACCCTCACCAAGTCTCACATCGAATGCCCTTATAATATGTGCTATGACATATCTTACTTCCATCAAACCAAGCTGCTTCCCAACACAAGAATATCGACCTTCTTAGAGTCAGTATATGTTTAGATGAGAGGTATGCGTAACATTACCAATTGAGAAGGGTGCATAGACCGTCTTGTCTTTGACTAACTCAGGAGATGTTGTCCAACGCTCCGGAATGAACTCCGATGGCTTTGAGAAATTACGCTCATCTAATTCAACACCATTAGCTGTTTCTGTATCGTTAGGCAAGCGGTTAATAACCTACCTCGCTGAATTGTATGCATGGGAACCTGGACAATAGTATTGCCTGGTATGAAAGTGTCCCCTACCATCAGTCCTTGTGGAGGAGTGACTCTCTGCAAACCTGATGGGACGGGCGGATGCAAACGAAGGGACTCGTCGATGACGGCGTTCAAGTGAATGAGGTTGGAGAGTGATGTATGGTCTGCGTGTTCTCTGTCCATAAAGTACTGGTCAATCTCCTCTCTCAGCTTGATGTTTTGGGAGGGATTGGTCGCCAGCTCGAAGAGAAGACCAGTCAAAGTCGCCGCGGTCGTGTCGCTGTAGTCCAGTAAGTCTCAAGCCGACTCAGGTGCTTCAAAGTAACACCAAGTACATACCTTCCAGCAACTGCGATCAGATAGGCTTCGGCTTCAACATTGAGCTTTGCTTGGTGTGTCTTTGGGCTGCGCTCGTACTCTTCGAGGATCCAAGCAAAGACATCGGGGTTATCAGGCTTCATCTACTCGTTATCCATGTCAGTTCAGTCACAAATTTAGGTCGCTCAGAGAAAATGGCGTACCTTTGACCGTTCTTCAACCTGACCTGAGATCCACGCCCAGAACTTTCGGTCCTCAGAATTGACGGCGGGGATGAGTTTCAGGATGGGAATAATCCATGAAATATGGGCAAGAGCACCAACCATCTTCATTGAGCCATGCAGCGAACTCAGGAAATAATGATTAACACCGTCACGTAACATGTTGAAGGATTTGCCGAATGCAAGATCACCCATAACGTCGAAGCTGTAAAAGTTCAACCAGTTCGAGGCGTTGACAGTCGTGCCTTGCATCTCATTGAGACGATCGAGTAATTGTGTAGTATATTTCGTGACGCGAGGCTCGTAGTCACGTAGGGCTGCCTACTTGTTAGCTGGATAACGGATAACTAGGCCAAGAGAGTTGCTCTGACCTTTGGAGCTCAGGGCTCTGTCCCAAATCTTTCGCCTGGTGCTGTGCTCTTTGTGATCGCGAATCATGTGTAATGAGACACGAGGGTGGAGAATATTGTAGAATGGGCCTTTGGTGCATGGGGACTTGGCAGAGTAGATCGCATCGATGGCCTTTGGGTGGATGATGGAGAGTTGTGTGGGCCCTAGAGGCAAAGGTTTAGCTTGAAATTGAAAGCTGGAAAGGAAGATACTGACCCAATCTAACGAAATCACCGTATTGCTGGTGGAGTTGCTCAACCTCTTCATAGAGGTGCGCATTCTTGGTAGTGAGGTAGGTGGGATAGAAGTTTGAGATTCGAGCGCGGAGTGGCCCAGGGAACTTGTTCAGGGGATGGAAGATGATGCGATAACAGAGGATGCTAGTCAAAAGCCCCAGTATGTGAGCACCTTCGAGTAAAAGAACGGATGTAGCTGAAAGATTGGTGTGTTGGTGCCATCCCTTGAATTCAGCCAAGCGTAACAGCCCAATCACAATAATAGGTAATGTAGCATAGGCCTGAAAGATGCGGAGTGCAAGCAAGTCCCATTCTCCCCTGCGGTAGAAGAGAATGTGTAGCAGGCAGCCACTGACAAATGAGACCGCAAGGGCTTCAGAGCGTTTGGGCTCAACCATCATGACGTGGTCCATGTTGATAAAACAGTCTGATGAGAATAGCGATTTGAAGGGAACGTAAGAGAAGGTTGATTCAGTCAATGAAGGTAGAAGGGCCGTAAAGGTGCCATTTAAGACGTGGATCTCATAACCATGGTGGTGATACAAGGGCTCAATCAGGTGAACCAAGCCAAAGGTTGTTTTGTGGCATGAAATTCGGCCTCGGTAACTTTCATTCGTTACACTAAACTTGCTAAGGGGGTACAAACTGAGGATCGCAACGCGGGGTCATCCTAAAAGGCATAGCAGAGAGATTAGCGCGCTATGGGGAATTGCGGGGAATCTGGGGAAGAGTGGACTGAATGAACTGGTGAAGCTGCTCTGATATGTAAAGTCGATTCGTGAGTGGTTCAATTTGTGCCGTTAACCGTGGGCCGTAAATGGTGTCTCACTAACGTGGCTTAGACCGAGCTGCTGCATGCACTCAACAACTCGCAAGCGAGCACTGGTAATGATACGCAATCAGCTTATTCGTTTTGGGATACTTGGTCCCAGGCCACTGATGTTTTCAGCCTCTGAGAGAAGGGAACCCGTAAAAGGTACTCTGAAGCTGAGTTGTACGTCATTCAGGTCGTAGTGGTTTGGCATTCACAACATTATTCTTGGTGATGAAAATAAGCTTTGAATGTGATTCATTTTGTAGCTGTTTGTATAGTGTGTCTACTTGCTCTTCTTAATAAAATATGTCTTGGAGTTGCAATATCCTCGCAGCCCATCAACACCCCATTCGCGTCCTAAGCCACTGTTCTTGTGACCTCCGAATGTAGCTGTAGGTTCAATAGCTAGATGCTCGTTAAACCAAACACTGCCGACATCAAGTCCATCAGCGATGCGCATCGCAAGCTCTTCATCAGCCGTCCAAACCGAACCTCCCAAGCCCATGTCGCTTGAGTTGACACGAGACAAGACCTCGTCTACCCCAGACCACTTCAGCAAAGGCACCACTGGACCAAAGGGTTCTTCAGTGACGATCTTGCTATCATCTGGCGGGTTATCCACAACGGTAGGTTGGATGAAGTACCCTTTCTGCAGACCCTCTGACATGTCTCCGCCCTTCAAAACAGCATAATTATTTTTTGCTATGTCATCGAGGTGCACCTTGATACGCTCAAATTGGAGTTCATTCTGGACTGGTCCCATGAAGGTGCCATCTGCAAACCCGTCGCCAACTTTGAGCTGTGATACATGCTTGATGAAGGAGGCCTTGAAAGCGTCATATATGTCTTGATGTACATAAATGCGCTTGACAGCAATGCAGATCTGACCCGCGTTCATAAATGCGGCCACCGCAATTTGTGAAGCGGCATTCTCTATGTCTGCATCTGCACAGATAATCGCAGCATCGTTGCCTCCACTGTCTCATGTAAGCCGTGGTGTACTGGGAAGGGAGATGCAGGTCAACTTGGGTATACTTACAGCTCTAAAGTAACTCTGGTCAAATTCTTGCTTGCGCTCTCCATGACCCTCTTACCCGTGGCTGTGGAGCCAGTAAAGCTGATCTTGTCAATGCCTGGGTGAGTTGTCAACATGGGGCCTAGATCATCGCCTCCGCTCAAGACCTGCACAACGCCAGGTGGGAAGAATCGCTGTGCAAGCTCGACTATTTTAATGCCACAGTAGGGTGTGAAGGGAGAGGGCTTGACAATGATACAGTTGCCTGCCATCAGTGCCGGACCAAGTTTTCCGCACAGAAGCATGATGGGATCTTTAACAACGAGTTAGCTCAAAGCTTGGAGACGAGATATCAAGGCGTACAATTCCATGGGACTATCGCAGCAACCACTCCCAGAGGGACATAACGAGTCGATATGCGTCTCTCTGGATCGTCATCAACCTCGTCCACGGGCATATCAAGCTCACACGTCCCAGTAAGCCAGTGAACTCCACGACCAATCTCATGGTCGGCAAACATAGCCTATAGCCAACATGTAAGTTTTCCGAGGCGAACAGTTAAATAAGCGTCTAAGACTTACAGGCTTTCCCTGCTCCGCTATAAGCAGACGCGCGAATTCTGCTTTTTGTGCCAGGAGCGCATCTGCCAAGCCCTTGATCTTCTCTTTTCGAACCTCAATAGGCGTCGTTTTCCAACTTTGGAATGCAGAGCGGGCTGCTTGTATAGCATCCTCAACGTCTGCTTGGGTTGACACAGGACAGTCTGGCAACGCCTCGCATGTTGAAGGGTTGATGCCATGACGTGTGGTGGCAGTACCTCTGGCTTGGCCATTGATAATGTTGGAAAAGGTAGAGAAATCCATGTTTTCCGGATAAGTAGTGACAGCCATTCTGGTTTTCTGTAATTGGTGGATGTGATAGCTTGAGGTGTGTCTCCTACTCAAAGAACTGCTTTTGGAAGATTGGTATCAGGCTGTTTATGTTATATGCATATCACTTCTGCCTTGAGGCTTGATATAAGTTGCCTTTACACGTGCAAAGATTTACCAAGGTATTTACCCCGCGTTCCACATCCATAATGAGTTAGTTGCATGCTATCACGAGGCTAGATTCTTTGGGCCGGTTGGCTTGTTATTTCTGCCGAGGGTTTTTCGCATCGGCTGAAGGTAATCTTGGGGACAAGATTGTCGCTAGCCTCGATTTAGGCTAGTCATGCTGTGTGCTATTTGTTCAATAAATTATCATCGGTACCTGTTCGTAGAGTCAAGTTGAATTCCGTGATTAACCATATCGTCATTAACAACCATGAACACCAAGTTTATCGCATCATACGAGCCTCAAGGCACTACGCCAGACTTGAGACTCGTGAGCGGGTCTGTACGGGCAATTCATGCCAGTGAACTGCTTATCAGAGTCGTCGCTACTGGCATTTGTCATACCGACCTCATCTTTGCCACTTGGCCCGCCGACCAGATCCCATATCCCAAAGTACTAGGACATGAGGGTCAGTTTAACTTATTCCTTGTCGTTAGCGCTATGATCACTGAAGTTCGTGTTTAGGTGCTGGTGTCGTAGTGGAAGCAGGGTCTGGGGTTACCAAAGCTCGCCCAGGTGACTTTGTCCTTCTCTCCTTTCACAATTGCGAAGACTGCCATGACTGCAAAGAGGGCCATCCGTCATTTTGTAGCAAGTTCGTGGAGATCAATTATGGCGGTGAGGATGCAACATATACAACAGAGGGTACCGACTTGCGTGGCAACTTCTTCGGGCAGTCCTCGTTTGCTGAACTGGCAGTTGTCAAGGAAACATCTGTTGTGAATGTGACCAACATCATCAAGAGTGAAGAGGAATTGAAGCTTTTCGCGCCGCTTGGCTGTGGATTTCAGACTGGTGCGGCGACGGTTGAAAACGTTGCCAGGGCAAATGAGAAGGACAGAGTCGCAGTCATAGGTCTTGGTGGCGTCGGATTGGTCTCTATAATGGTAAGAAATTATGCTTGAAAGGACAAAGAACAAGCTGATCTCTTCTAGACAGCAAAGATGCAGGCCTGCAAGACTATCATTGGTATTGATCGTGTACCAGAGAGACTGGAATTAGCCAAGGCCCTCGGAGCGACTCATGTAATCAACACATCCGATGAGAATATTGACATGAAAGAGGAGATCCAAAGAGTCACTGATGGAAGAGGCTCTAGCATAACGATTGACACGACAGGGCACATGGGCCTCATCAAAGCAGGACTAGAGGCTACTTCTAACAGAGGTCAACTGATCTTTATTGGAGTACCACCACTCGATGCCATGATGGATCTTCATCTTGTCACATTCATGCAGGTACGATTGACCTCCAATTCTTTATCTTTACGAAGCTAATCGAAGTCAGACCGGAAAAGTCATTCGAGGAACTATTGAAGGTGATGCTATCCCTGCCGAGGTATGAGGTTGAACATTATAGACAACAATCCGTGCTCTAACTTACATATAGTATCTACCCCGAATGGTACAGTGGTATCGGGAAGGCAAGCTACCAATCAATAAGCTTATTAGCTATTACAAGGTATGTCCCTTGGATCCTTAGTAGGGAGGCTGTACTGACGATCTTGTGCAGCCAGAAGAATTTGAGACTGCCTTAAAAGATATGAAAATCGGAAAAACAGTGAAACCAGTTATTGTCTGGTAGTTGTTATATTAATGCTGCGTCCATGCTTTCTTTCTTGTATCTACCATAACCTTCTGAAATTACAGGTATGGTTACATTTAGAGATGTAACTGAGAGGGTTACTGGCTAGATCTTTCATGGAATGCTTAGCATACTTAGTCCTTGTCAAGTTCTCGACTGCTGGCTATGCAAATATGAATTGATTGGTCAGAATTTACCCTCGGTAGAAAATACTCGGATGTCAAGTGTTGTGGCTGATGTAAATCTTGTTTTGGCACATTGACTTACTTCATTAGTACATAGCGTTGGTTGACAAAACATGGCCGAGTCAGAGCGCGTGAGCCCTGACTCAATAGAACCGAGTCAATACTGCGAATAACTGCATTCAATGCAGTACAATGCTTTGTATCTTGACTAAAATTTCCACTTCCCCGCGTTTTACCCCGCGTTCAGACCCTCTTCTCTCCATTACCATCAGTTAGTTTGGAAAGGCAGATCTTGCATCTTCCACCTCAACTACTGGTCCAAAATCAATCATCATCTTCATCAAAACAATACCTAGAGTCCACAATGGAGGAGCCTATGACCCAAGGCATAAATCCTCGACGGAAGCGAGCCAGCAAAGCTTGTGTAGCCTGTCGTTCCCGCAAGGTCCGATGCGATGTCACTCATAGACCGCATCAGTGCACCAATTGTGCCCTTGATAACATCCAATGTGTTGTAAAAGACAGACGCACCAAATAGTAGGTTCCCCCGGACAGACAGCGCACATTCAAGCTAACCTGGCCAAGTCGCAAACGCTCTCCCGTCGTGGTCGAAAAACAGCAGCGGATGCAGTTCAGAAACAGTTTGCAGGTAATTTTACCAAAGGACCCAAGCTCTGCTGCGTCGGATGACCTGGATTCACCAAACGATGCATGTGTAGAGCCAGGTCTCTCTGTGGAATGTGGCCCTGAAAGCCCATCTATGTGCTTCGATGCGCTTTGGGATCAACCTGAAATAGACTTCCCTACCGAGCGACTGGTTCAAGGTCCGGCAGACAATCGTGAGAAGGAACCTGAAATCTTTGATATGGTTCTCAATCAGCGCAAAGATTCTGAATTCAGCATTATCTCGGAGAACTCTCGGGTTCATCGAACAGAGTCCAAGCCAGCCTCAAGCTCCGATGCAACGATGTCTGGTCAATCGCACATTATATACTCATACTACTCTTTCCTCGATCTCGATATCTCTGGCTTATTACCTGATGACATAAACTATCTCGAAGCGCAAGGATGCTTTCGAGTCCCCACTCCAGAAGCCTTGGATGAGTTTGTTCAAGAGTACTTTTTACATGTTCATCCGGCGCTTCCGTTGTTAGATGAAGCCTGGTTCTGGGCCATCTATACACGGTCTGTACGCGGCAGATCAAACCTCTCTCTCTTTGTCTTCCAGGCCATGCTATTTACTGCATGTAGTGTATGTTGCTACCTCTTTGTATATCTTGGTGCAGGATTTGCTGACTTTGATAGTTCCTACCCTTTTCAACTATCCGAAGTCTTGGATTTGCTTCAGTACGCAATGCACGGAACACATATTACCGCCGTAGTAAAGTAAGTCCATTGTGATCGGTGACTCATGCTGGTGGGCAAACGGTGACTGACCTGTACTGCAGCTGTTGTTTGATCTTTGCAGTGAGAGGAACCTTGTGTCCAGTGCGCAGGGGGCACTTTTGCTGTCATACAATGGAACAATGAAGGACCAGAAACGCACGAATTCTATTTGGCTATCAACTGCAATCCACTTAGCTCAGGCCGCAGGTGCAGATCAATTCCACACCAGCTCAAACCCGAGTTTGACTTCGGTAAATGAGCTGAAACGACTGTGGTGGTGCTGTATAGTACGGGACCGAATCCTGCCTCTTGGGATGCGAAGACAACTACACATCACATCGCTTGATGTGGCTCATACCAACTATTTGCCTACCGAGAAAGACTTCTGGCGGGAGATTGACGGGTCTCGGGTCTATGCACCACAGACGAAACGAACGCTAGTCCGATTATTTATCACGCTGTGTGAGCTGACTGTCCCGCTCACCGATGTCATCAAGATCGTCTATCCTACAGGCCGCTTGACGGATATTCATTCCCCAGTTGTTCATGACGCCCAAAAGGGAAGGGAATCGCTGCAGTCTTGTGAGGCTGGCTTGGAGGCTTGGTTCGAAAGGGCAACCATCCAGTTCCCAACGCCTGCTGGTATTCTCACTCGCGAAGGGTCTCTTGTGTTATACACAAACTTACTCTATATATACTATCAGTGAGAATCCCTCTTCAGAAATATTGATGTATTTCGTGTTTCTAACTATCGAAAAGTGCTGCTTGCTTTGCACTTTATCAGCACAAAGCCTTCATTATTAGCCAGGAACAGGCCAAAGCGACTTCAGAGCTGCAACAGACCAAAAGCAAAATCGAGGATGCCGCCCTCGGCATTACAGAGAATTTAAAAGAGCTTATTCAGCTGAGGCTAGAAAGGTTCTTGCCAATCAGCATGTGAGTTACTACCATAATTTGTCATTTGCTGCTGCTGATAATCTATTTATAGTGCTGCATACATTGCTGTTCCCCTGGTGCTCCACATCCTTGATGTGAGACTTGCAAAGAGGCCACTGCAAATAGCCCAGAAGCAGGGAAAGCTAAATGTTTATGTTGAAACAATGAAGGCTATGCAGAAACTCTATGATGGCGTTGATGATGTTTGGACCTTTATCAGAACAGCCATCGATTATACAACTATACAGGACGCAGAGAATGAGACAAGCTCACAGAATGGTTTCTGCATCGATGCTGTCGGGTGTCTAGGATTGAAATCCCAACTCATCACAGACAAAGAGTATGCCAATAACTGGGGTAATGTCCTCGTCATGGAACCTGTTTTATACTTCCGGCTTTCTCGAACCATCGACCACTCATTAGCTCTCGGGAGATACTCAGAAGACTCTACACTTGGACTCGCTGCACCTCGTTCAGCGCGTTTACCTTCTCCTAGACTCTTTACCATCGACATGGGTTCCCCCGAACATACTGTCGATGACACCGCTTGCGAGCATCACCAAGCATCCGTCGACAACGGGGATAGAGTGTCCGAGGCTGGGCAAGAACAGTTTCCATTAGTACCTCAGATGCTGGAGGACATTGATGAGTTTGTCACTTACGACTTTGGAATAGAAGACCTGCAAACTCAGGTTGATTTTGAGAGATCTAAGTTAGAAACCGGCTCTCTTGTATAGTAGAACTTGAATACATTCTCTACCTGTAGTAAGATTCCTCCGATAGTACTTATTTAATTTAGCTTTTAAACAGAAGGTGACTACTTGTTCTTATATAGAACTATTCTACATAGAGCAACAAACAGGCATTCACTACTACTTCTACCTTGGATTAACAGCTTGAGTAAATATTAATATATCCCAGATTCCTTTAGGTAAGTTCTTGCCATACCTTCGCCACTTAACTCTCTATGCGTCCGACCATTTCCAAGGTAGGCAAAGCGATTCTTCTCAAGGTACTGAATCTCAAAGTCTTCCCATCTTGGAGCTTCCAATGTTTCCTTATAGTGCCATATAGACCCACACCAAGGACCTGTCACTGAGCCGTCATCACTACCGTTCTTGTACCTGGTTAAATTGGTATCAGTATGGATTTCTCACGGCTCTCATGGGTATCGCTTACTTACCAACTTACGCAAGACCCAGTCCATACCATGCCCTGCATTATTTTGTCTCTCTGTTCAAGAAAGTCATCTGTAGCTTCCCGTTTCACCTCCAGACTGCCAATATTCTCAGTCTGTATCTTCCTCACACATGAGAAGGCATAGTCAACTGCCAGCTCGAGTCCCATAATAAGGGAAACATTGCTAATGGGCGCGTTGGGGCCGCCCACGACTGAGTGATTTGCCTCTGTTAGCTGCCTTCCCCAGTCATAAGAAAGCGTTTGAACCCACTGAAATAGTTCGGAAACCCTGGAGATGCCACGGAGAGATAATGGATTGGGCCTTGATTCCAAAAGTCTCTTAAATCCTGGGATCCACGTCCTAGGACGGGGAACGCAGGTCGGTGGGAAACGTCAAATCCAGTCGCACAGATAATGACGTCTACATTGTGCTGAACATTGTTGTTGTCAAGGATCCCGGTCTCGTTGATGAGCTTGATCCCGTCAAAGACTGCAGTTACGTTTGGCTCAATCAGAGCTTCCAGATACCCATGTCCTGGGCTCACGCTACCGCATCAAGTCAGTATTCACCCAAGGACAATTACCGAATGGGGTTTGATCGTACCGTCTGCATCCAACCTCAAAGTCGGGAATAAGTTTGTTGCATATCTCTTCGTTGCCTTTGAGTCGCTTTCGCATGAGCTCTCTGTTTGCCTGGAAGGCTTGCCTTTGCATATCGGTATCCTTGAAGTAAAGATCGAAAGCTTTGGTTGAAGCATCGAGAAGCTTTCTCCGGTACTCTAGAAAAGCTTCTTTGTCAGACTTGAAGGTGTTGATCTCAGCTTCGGTGAATCTTGTGTCTCTTCCGGCACGAGCGAAAGCCTGGCCATATTCTGCTGTAACCCAGGTTGGTGAGCGGATGAAGTTGACGAGCTTAGAGACGATCGGCTGGATAGTTGGAACGATTTGAAGAGCAGATGACCCAGCTCCTATCACTGCGACTGTCTTCCCCGAGAGGCCTGCAGTCATATCCCATCTTGCTGGGTGTAGGCGTAGACCCTTGAAGTCGTCCAGGCCAGGGATATCCGGCCATTGCCATTTACTATATGAGGTCAAGATCAACTCGGCTATTGTCAATAATTGATCGCAAATTGTTGTACTTACTTTAGTGGCCCTGTCGCGCTAATGAGGACATCACAAACGTCGTTGACCTGCGTGCCATCTGGCCCTTGGACTTTGACAATCCATTTAAGAGCTTTCTCATCCCATGTGGCCCCAATAACTCTATGTCTCAACCTAATAAAGTCCATACAACCCCATTTCTCAGCACATTTCTTCAAATACTCAAAGATCTCGGGTGCTTCAACATAACTAGGGAGTCAATGTCAGTTCCACTGGTAAAGGCTACTAATTTCACGCCATAACTCACAACCTAGACCATTCTGGATTTCCCTCCCACGAAAAGGTATAGGAATGGGCTGGAATGTCGCAGGCACACCCAGGATAACGATTCTCTAGCCAAGTCCCACCAACATCATGGTTCTTTTCGTAAATGATTAGCTCCGTGTTGATCAGTTGTCTTTGGGCTTTGTATGCTGCTGCAATGCCGGATATTCCCGCACCAATGCATATAACTCGCATAGGACGAGGCTCATGCATTCCTTGTTTGGCCATCTTTTAAGCTGGTAAAGGTACCAAGGGACGGTTGTGCTGTTAGATGTAAATCGCAGGGATGAAAAGGATAATTAGCTATGCTTGAATGAATGATACTGACAGAATGTAAGTCGATTATAGAGATCAAAGTCCTCAAATCATATAATATACATTACATCGGAATGTAAGTACGGAGCAGGCCGTCCATTTGATACCTTCCGCTTGTATGACTCTTTTCCTTCCGGAGTTGGTTGATACGGCTTATCGGCAACTTCGGCAGACGAATTGCCTGGCGGGTCAGTCATCGGAATTAGGATTTACACCGCGGTTAAGTATGCAACCCCCCAGATTCCCTACCGGTCAAGTCTCATGACTACAGTCAGGACCTAGGTTCCCCAGGAGCGAATTTAGATTTTGCATCTCTTTACCCCGCGTTTGGCAGGGCGTATCTAGATCAGTACAACCGTGGTGGAGCGGAACTTGTCAAGAATTAGTTTCTTCACCCTGGCGTAACTTAGATACTGAAGCATGGCTCTGGATAATTCTGATCACATTAATGGTATGAGATTTTGTTAACATTAACGTAGCCAAGAGACCCACTCAGTTGATGCAGGTTACAGAGTTGGAATGAATTCTTTTAGGTGCCGTCAAGTACATCGTTCTCCTGCTATAGTTCAGATATTGGCTTTGACAATGCTGTCACATTGACATATTTCAGGCGAATTAGGAAGAGACAGTATTTATTGACATATCAAAAACAGCTACGTAAGGATCAAGTACAAACTCAGTGACAATAACATATCCTTGGACCTGACATATGGGATGTTCCGCCAAGCCTTCTCAGTGACCACCATTTGCAATGTCCACCTTCGAGTTGCATGCTTTACCAGAAAGCTTGATCTCCCCTGGTTCCGAGACAAGAGGTTTGTCATTTAACTCCCGAGAGTCAACCCAGTTACCATGGATCTGCGGTCGTACACGTAGGGGGAGTTCAGCGACAGCGATAGGTGTTTTGAAGTCACGAGTATCGACGATCACGAGATTGCTGACGTTCAGAGCTCTACGCTCAACAACAAACATAACCCATCCATCTCCCTCAGGAGCATCATCGCTTCGTGGAACAAATGCAGGCTCCTGACAATAGCAGTCCTCTCCCGGCCAGTAGAACTGCTGCTCTCCAGTGCGTGTGTTGATCATGGCCACAGCATTAAGACCACTAAATAGCAGTTTCTTCGTGTCGCTGTGGCCTGGATAGAAGATGCAGCAAAAGACAACCTCATACTTCTTTGACATGTATCGCTCATCGATACGCGGGAACTCATTGGGGATATCGAGCAAGACTCTAGGTTCATCGACGTTTGATCCAGTGGGTTGATTCAGGTCAATTTCGAAACGCACAAAGTCCACTACTGTCTTTCCTGCTTCTCTTCCATCCTTGGCGGGGAAGAAAGGGAAGAAGTTATCGTGAGAGCGGGAGCACTCAAAGTAAATCTTGTCGTTTTCTTCCCATCCGGATGCTGTGTGACCTATCATGCAATTCTTGGTGTTGTAGACGCGGTATTCGCCCAGCTTCCAGTTCACATTCGCCTTCTCTGGGCGGCGGGGAATGACGATGAAGGAGGCGGGAAGGTCGTAATTGTATGCAAAGTGATGTCCACCAGCCTTCATACGATCAACGTCTGCCTCGAAAGGCCAGAGAATTAGAACAATCCAGTTCTGGGTCAAGACCATGTCATGAATAAATGTGACATATGGAGACTTAACCCAAGTCTCATTTTTTACATTGCCATCCTTATCAATGGAATAGGTAACAATGTCGTCGCTCCCAGGGCCTTTCGCTTCGTATCCAAAGACAACAAGTTCATTGGTAAAGGGGTCAATTTTTGGATGAGCCGTAAAGGCCTCAGCGTTGACCTGCTTGCCGAAGGGGTCGTATTCGTTGGTGTCCAACGAGTCTGGGTCGAGAGAGTACGGATTGGCAGATTCCCTCAGGGCGAGGAGGCTTCCAGCCCAATAGATGATATTGGTATTCGCTGTTGAATCAACCACGCCTCGAACGCAGGGATGATCTGACCAAGGGTTTTTGTACAAGCCAAAGAGACTCGTCCTTGCCTTGCGTTCGGTAAGATATCTCTCCGTCTGGATGTATCTCATCTTGAAGTCGACTGAGCCTTTATGAATACGAAAGGCTGACACCACGCCATGTCCTTCAATTGAGACGTTATGCGGCGCTGGGGGGGTGAAGGGATCCTGGGCAACGCGGTAAAAGGTGCCGTCGATGGCGTCAGGGATGGTGCCGCGAACAACGACATCCCCAATTTCTCCCTCGAGACGAACTGGAGGGTTTGCACCACTAAGATCGGTGGTTGTTGTGTTCCATTTAGACTTCAGGTTTTCTGTACCTGGCAAAGGTTTCGAATTGAACCCAGAATCCATGTTGAACTTGGCGGAGTGAGCCTAGAGTTGGATGAAAAGAGATAGATAAAAATTGAAATGGAAGGGAGCGGTTTGTGGGCTGAGGACGTAGCTGCTTTGTCTATTGCGTGGATGAGGTCCAGAAGATATTTCTTTAACGTTGTCTTATGGTCCCTGCTCAATTTCCTTCCCGGGGAAGGGGAAGTAGACATTACCTTGGTACTCCACGCTGTGAATTCCGGGGGTACCACAAAACATCGGAATTGCTAGTCCCGGGTAGGCTAAATTACCTAGTTAGCCTTTACTCTTCCGCTTCCGAAAAATCATTATACCGAACAGCAAACAAGTTCCAGTGGCCAAGTGGACCCTCGAACTTCCAGTTGTTCCTTGTGGCCATTGGAAGATCTCACAATAACTGGAATCCCGCATTGGTATCTTCGGTGACGATGCAAAGACTTTTTTGACTGAATCGGCAAACGTTAATGGATCTGGTGGATAGGAAACAAAGAGCTTATTGACTACACCTGGACATATCATAGTTTGGAGCCAAACGTGGGATTGATAATGATACGAGGTAATGTTATTTGTTTAAAATACATTCAAGCCAACGGATTTAAAAATTTACCTTATTATTATATGAGTGAGAAGCTTCAGGAAGAGTGTTATTAATAAATTCAGACTACAGTAGATCATCCAAATAGAGTGATATGTTACCGGTGGGCAAACTCGAGTTATATTCCCTAAACGAACAGTTCTATGGATTGCATTATGCGCTTGGTACGTGTGTGTCTTACAAAACTGATAATGCAAAGGATACAACATCTGTGACTCCCTCTTTTTGTATCTCGCCAGTTGGGATGAGTGAGAAAGCATGAAATCCGTTGGGGACCAACTTGACTTCGGCCTTATTACCAGCGAGGCTCCATCGTGCGCCAAGGAAGACGCTATCATCAACAACAGCATCTTCAGTACCACACAAGAACAGCGCAGGTGGTAGATTCTGGAGATCGGCGTAAAGCGGCGAAACAGAAGCATCTTTGCGGTTGACAACCTGTTCAGGAGGAAACGCGGCGTCCACGAGCCTAAACATGCTCTCACGTCCGACAATGATATTCCGCTCATGGCAGAGCAGCGACGGTGTATACGAAATATCAAATATTCCGTAACTGCACAGCAAACCAGCCAAGGTAGCTTTGACATCGACATCGTGATCGTCACGGAGTGAGATAGCGGTCCATACAGCGAGATAGGCACCACTTGACTCGCCCGCTAACAAGCGAAGAGGGCCTCCCAGCTTGCCCTCACCGTTCGCAGAGAGGGCGAATAACGCCGCGTCAGTGGCATCGTGTTGGCTAGCTGGAAAGGGGTGCTCTGGCGCAAGCCTATACTCAACTGAAATGGCTGTAAGGCCTAGTGCGTTGGCCAATGCTTGCAAGTAGTTGTCCTGGCCTCGAGAAGTTCCATACACAAGGCCACCTATATTACAAAGCATTAGAATTAGTTAAAACTAACGGGCCCAAAGTTACCTCGCAAGGCACATCATTGGTTTTAACGAACCTGCATGGAAATGTAGAAGTGAGCCTTTGCTAGACCCTATTGTTGGCTTGATGATGCGCAGCTCCATGTCTGTGCCGTCTCGCCTCTGGATAAGCATGTTCTCAGCCTCTGGAATCTCAGGTGGCTTGTTGAAGCCGTTTGTGCCGTTTCGACGCATCTCTCGATACTCTGGAGCCGAGACATCTCGGAAGACTTCAATGGCATTGGAGGTGTTGGCTTCCAACATGTCGCATAGCGCAGCACGCTTCTCGAGAACCTGAGCCTCAGCGTCTTTGACAGCGATTGTGATTGAAGATGCCATGTTTTTGTTGCGTGCGTAAGGTAACGATGATAAAGCGATATAAACAATGGTTTATCTATGTATTGAGACTGTCCTTTATGGAGTAGATTAGACGATTGAAGAAGGGTGAGAGTAAACTGCTTAAGACACACAGATTTATTTTAGAAATGAATTTAAATGAACTTGAGAGTCATGAGACAGATAGCTCGTGCCACTTCTGGCTCGGGATCAGCATTTCATTCCACCGCCACAGAAAGTCTCCGTTTACAATTCCGATGCACTAGCCGCAATAGCCGTTGGAATTCCGATAACCATTCCACGATCAGCATTGTCGCCTTTAACATCTGCAGTCGGAAGTATAAGCTATTCCGATGGCAGACGGCTTCATTGTTTACCGTTTAAAAACGCTAGCTAGGATTGTTGAATTCTGCTATTAACGTCAAGGCTATGTAGTTGACTGACGACACCTATAAGGTTAAGCTCCAACCTCAGGGAAGAATCTGAATCTCAGTACCCAAAACTATTCTATCTGCCTCTACTTGTTCCTCACAATGAAGGTCCTTATCGTAGGCGCTGGACTGGGGGGCATTGCTTGTGGCATTGCCTGTCGGCGTCAAGGGTTAGATGTAACCATTCTCGAACGAGCCCCAGAACTCTCAGAGGCATGTGATCCAAGCGAGTCGACTCTTTCCAACAAACATCGAACTGACAGAACAAATAGATCGGGGCAGGCATTCAAGTTCCACCTAATGCATGTCGCGCGCTGGATTATATAGGTGTGTTTGAAAAGGTCAAAAACAAAGCAACTGAGGTTCTTGTCCGCCACCTGCGTCGTTGGGATAATGGCAATGTCTTGGCGACGCGCAAATATGGCCCAGTCTCGTATGGTAAATATGGTTACCCAGCCATGTAAGATTCTACCCTGCTTGACTGTCTTTGGTGTAATTTGCTGAACGTCTACTTCTTTTGCTAGGGTCATCCATAGAGCGGACCTCCAGCAAGCTCTTTTAGAAACAGCGGCAGAGCTCGGTGTTAAGATTCAAACAGGCTGCGACGTTATGAACGCCAACTTCGAGGCTACTGAGGTCATTCTAACCGATGGGCAACGTTTCAGAGCAGATGTCATTGTAGGCGCAGATGGCATTTGGTCTACTTTACGTAGCCAAGTGGTAGGACAAGCTATCGACCCTACCGAAACTGGAGATCTAGCATATCGAGGCACATTCACGCGTCAGCAGCTTGAGGAACTGGACGATGCCGAGGTCATTCGATTTTGTGACGAGAATAAGCAAACTCTCACGCTGTGGCTAGGCCCCTTGAAACATGCTGTTTTCTATGCCATCCGCGGTGGTGAGCTTTGGAATCTCGTGTTGCTGACACCCGACCGAATGAAGAAGGGCCAAAGAACCGAGAAGGGCGATTTGGCTGAGATGTGTAGAGAGTTTGAAGGGTGGGATCCGATGGGAGTTTTAGCCCTTGAACTGTTGCTTCAAACGTATTCCTTTCCTTAGAAGCTTACTTACTAATCTCTCGCAGATTGACGAAGATCACCAAGTGCTTCTCCTCTACTTTGAAGTGGAAGCTCTGTCATCACAGTGAGCTGCAAACGTGGGTTAAGGTAAGTTTCTTCTATTCCGCTTTCCTTTTTCTTTCTCACTTACGTGAATTGCTGGCACTACTTTCCCTTCCCCGCCATTGCCATATTCTTATCTGAGCTATACTAATCTAGTTTGAAGCACAAATTCGTCCTTCTAGGAGATTCTGCTCACCCAACACTTCCATACCAGTCTCAAGGTGCCGCAATGGCCTTTGGCGATGCCGCTGTTCTTGGTGCCCTACTTGGAAGATTCAGCAAAACAAGTAAAGAAAAGCTGGAAGCCAGTGGAATGACACTGCCAAAAGTTCTAGGTATCTTTGAATCACTTCAGAAGCCATACTCGACTTTGAACGTTAAAGGAGCGGCCACTAATAGAATCATGTACCATCTGCCAGATGGGGAGGAACAGCGACAACGGGACATGGAGTTTTCCGGAATGACGAGCGAATCACAAAGCGAATGGACTTGCATTGATGGAGAATATCAGAGACATATTATTGGAACTGACTTGGTCAGAATGGCTATGGACAAGTTTGACTCAGAGGTCAACGCTGATGGTCAGGGTTTAGAAGTTTCCCCATAGACTGCAAGGCGAAGACGCACGGTATGATTGATAGTCTTTTCACATGTAGAATTAAACGCTTGTATAAAGGAAATCTGGTGGAGAAATGGTCCCCTTGAGCATTACGTCTCAATGAGTCTAGCCAATGTCAGGTAAGTACAGATATGGAAATGATAATTCGTCCATATCTGCCGCACTTGCTGCGCCAGCTGCAGAGAATGGTAGCCCAAATGCGGCACCTCCAGATGTCGTCTCAGCTCTCAAAGGATCAAGTGATGCTATTCCAATCTCATCGACGATTGCAGAGCAACCTTCAAAGCTTTGAGGCAGACAGGGACTGACCAATGGCAGGCCAGGCCAATACTCGGACATGGATTGCAAGTAGGATTCAACCCCAGGATCCTGAAATTGTACAGAGGCATCGAGACCATCGCTTGTCTCAGCACGGTTCATGAACCTTTGAAGAGCAGACATGGCTTGAGGATGAAGTATTGAATAGGCTCTTCGAGCAGTTTTGACTGATGGGGATAGCAGTTTGAGCAACTCTAGCAATTTATTCAGCGTTCGTGCTGCAGGTAGGAACTCAGCCTTGCAGACTGGGTTATGAAGGATTCTGGCAACATGGTAGCTGCACTCGGTGAGAGCCGAAGCGATGAAGTATGCCAAAGAGGCAATTCGCGACAGCGAATATACGGCAATAAACTCGGAGAGAGTCTCCACTACCTCAGAAACCAGCATCTGACAAAACCTTGCCTGCTCAAGGTTGACAGGTTCGGTCCGTGTTGGGTTCTGGCGAACTAGAAGCCGGAGAAGGGTATAGCGCTATATTAAGAAGAAGGTCTCTTTAACAAAAGGTCCAAGAGCCACCGCTGAACGAGAATGACTTACCACGTGAATCACTAATCTCCTAGACGTTTGCAAGTCTAGCTCAGAACCCTTAACAACACTATCCAGGATACTATTTGACCACTGGAAGATGGCGGGAACGTTACGGTGAAGTTGGGATATCCTAAGGCCCGTCATGTCCACCTCTTCGTCATTATTAGATGTATGACGCCCAGCCCTAAAGAATTTATCCCAAACTTTGCCCCATAACCTGCTGAGGTCAACAAGTATCTGGAGATGCAAATCGTCCTGGCTAATTTGCTCGGGAAGGACATCCAAGTCTTGACAGACCATCAACTGTTCCCTTGATACAAGGTCATCGACAGCTACTTCTTTGTCACAGATCCCAGATGGCTTTCCAATCTTCTGGCAGAGCCGACGTTCCATGCAGAATATGGCCCACCACAGTCTTTTGCGTGATAAAGATTCACGTGGGCTGCAGGAGGACCAAGTTGTTTGATCGTTGAGCTTCGACTGCCATGCGTACTGGAGTGATGCTGAGATAGCCTGTACTGCGGCCTGCAAGTCGTCGGCTTGCATTAAATAGATCGCGCGGAAAAAATGGAACTTGGCCATGCCAACCCAGTGGACTGGAACTGATGGCACATCGTTCATAAGAGTGATGCTCTGGTAATAGAATGAGGCAGCCTCAGACATGTCCCGCTCAGGATCTTCTTGGGATTGCAAACACCTTCCTAGTGACATAGTGATGAAAAGTTGTGAATATAGAAGAAAGTCTCTTGATTCTATCAAGAGGCTGCCGACGCCAACTGCTGTTGATAGAACAGGTTGGATAGCCTTGCTGTTGATTTCGTTATACTCAACTTTTGGGAGGTACATTGCTAGCCTACTGCTGCAAACGTTAAACAAGCATCGTATGCACTGTAATTTTGGCAGTTGGACCGATGTAGGTGAGAGTTGTCGACCAGGTCGAGATAGTAGTGGGCTGTCCCTATTGGGATCAGATCCAAGCAGACGTCGAGTAGCGGCCAAGAGAGATGGCAGAGATATGTTATCAGGTATGCGCTCCGCAACTTCGAGCACGAATTGATTGGAGGTGCCGAACTGGGTGTGTCCGGGGACTGGTTCATTTGCTGCAGGGAGCCTAAACAGGGACAAGGAACCAGTTAACCACGGAACCGAATTTCCTTTTTTCGATAACTTCTTTTTGACTTTGCGCTTTCTTAAATGAAGACACGAGAAGGGATTTGTTCTCACCATGAGCAAGTGGAGTCCGCGACGGATCGAGAGCTTAACTTGGTTATAATTTGTAGAGTGGCCTCAAGATGGCGAACTCTATCTTCCGCTAGACTTGGTTCTGAGTCGAGAGGCGGGATGGGCATGATTTGTGGTGCAGCAAAAGAATTAAGCGATGTCGAATTGGCGGCGACAGGCTCAACTTCATTCTCCCCAATCCTGTTTTTTTGGTTCTGTTTCATCGAGTGACTCAGTGTCATAGACCGGATTGATGATGGAGATGGTGAAATCGAGCACAACGATGCAAGGTTCATGTTATCGCCAACTGCGTCAGACCGTCTTCTTTGATAGCGGTGCCGGCCGCTTGTGGAGTAAACACAGCGCACACCTCGTCTACGGCAAGGTTCACATTCATTTTCTCCGGAACACTGGGTGCTACTGTCAGTAGTGGTACTAATCCCTATTCAATCTGTCTCCTGACCTTGTTTTTCCGGCGCTGACACTCAAGGCTGCATGAAAATCTTGTTACCAACAAAGGCTGATATTAAGTGAACAAGGAGGGCGCACCATGCAACTGCAGTGTATTTAGACCTGCGGGAGGACTTTGGCCGGCTGGTAGAGGTAAGTGAGGACATGGCTGCGGGTTGTTGTTATGAATGGGCAATCATAGATGCAGGCAGTGAGATTGGTTGCAATGAGACTGATGGATGAAACAGCCATGTAAGTTACTTAGCACCTCTGGACCCTAGCCATTAATGCCTAATTTCTGCGGCGGTCGTTCAAGGATTCCTCGGGGTGTTCGGCACCTCGGACTCCGAATGCACTAGTTACTGCGCAATAGTGGCGTAGACTAAATAACATTAGTTGGTTTACGCATCACTTACCCTAACTGGTAGGTGCTTACGGCTCACATGCCGCAAATATAGCTATTAGAATTATGTACTTTATAACTCTATTGTTTCTTTGTTTCTTTATTACCTATCTTATGAGTTTCATACTCAGAGCCTTACTCAATTCTAAACATGTGTTCTCGGTAAACAGGCAATGGCTGCCCCACAGTATCAGCCTTGATAGACAATGCAATAAAACGAGAGTAATATCTAGCATGTCCGAGAGCACCGCCAATGTACCATAGCCCGGGTTCTATTATCAAGAGAGTCAGTCAACGCAAGTCATCGACAGTTTAGGTCACTGTAGCTGGACACTTACGTTCCAATGGTTTAAACGCTCCAAGAACCTCGCCTTCACTGTTCAACCCGAAACAGTCTCCAGCTCTCTTTGCAATAGCTGAACCAAAGATCTTGTCTACATGCTGTCGGAGGTTACCCACAAAACCAGTCGCAAGTACGATCACATCGGCCTTTATTTCGGTCCCATCTGAGAAGGCCAGCCCATGTTCAGTGTACCTTTCAGCAGCGGCATCCGATTTGACCTTGATCTATCGTGAGGTAAGTCAGGAGTTTGGATCGATCTTCTTTGGTCACATACCAGGCCTTTTCCAATCTTGGCAGACGTCCCGACATCGATGTAATGTCCACCCAGACGGATATTAATTGCGTCTTGAATGTCTCCGAACGGATCAACCCTGAAGCCAGCACGCTCGAGGGCCTCGTATCTCTCTGGCTGTGACCGGGCCATGGCATGGAATGTCTTGGAAGAGAGCATACGAGCAATTGACACTGGCGGAGTAAACATTGCTCGGTCACTGATTTCGGTGGGAATTTGGGCATTGTATATGACTTGACAGATGGTTAGGTATCTGGATATGTAATGGGAGATGAGTTACTTTGACTTACGATCATATCGTTCTTTGATGAACTCGGCTGGAAGAACAACTGCATGACGACCCAATGAGTAAGACCTCAAGGACATGAACAATTCGTGAATCTCTCAGGCCTTACAAGTACGACTCCTCTGAACCATCGTCACGTCCATGCCGGCTTCATACATATCATCGGCAACATCGTGTGCTATTGGAAAGTTAAACACCAATTGATAACAGCGCTTTTGTGAGTATACTGACCTGTATTTCCTGTGCCAACCACAATGCCGGTTTTTCCAGCCCAGGCTTGCGCGGTTGAGTAGTCGGCAGAATGCAACAAAACTCCCTTGAACGATTCCTGCTCATTCTGATTAGCCTCAGATTTATTTCCTCCATGATAAAGCAAAACTGACTTTGTTTGAAATTTTTGGGAAGACAGGGGTCTGTGACCCTGCGCCTGTCGCTATCACGACATGGCGGGTTGTAATCTGCATTGGACGCCCTTCCTTTACGATATCAAGAGTGTAGGTTCTTGTTGCTTCATCCCAGGAGCCAGATGTCACGTTTGTTGAAAGCCAGATATTCTACGCCAAAGCGTTAGCAAAGGGAATAACCAGTCTTGGTAAAAGACTCACGATGCCGTATTTCTCTGCCCACTTCTTGTGTCCCTCAGCCAGCTCACCCTTACCAAGGTATTCGCCATACTCGGGTCCAAAGGTTCTATCAAAAGGCAAGTGGGCTAGACTTCAAGTCAGTAGTTGTCAAAGTCCTCAGACTGTCACCACTCTTGACTGAGACGTACAATATTCGCGGACAGTATGCACTGAAGAAAAGAGAAGGTATCAGTCAGCTAAATAGACGGAAAGCATTTGGCAAGTGGGCCGTAGCAGGCTCGTGGAAAGAACTTACAACGCGCCGACTCGTATCTCAATCCCCAGGCATCACCAACTTGGGCATTCTTCTCAACAATGACATACGATACTCCGAGAGCTTGCAAGCGCCCGCCAGTACTAAGACCACTCTGCCCACCTCCAATAATAACAGCGCCATAATGATGATGGTCTTGGTCTGCATTAGCGTAATTGGGGTCTCCATTTTGCGAATCATCTTGATGAGACGTGCCAATTGAAGAAGAGTTATTCCCAATTGCACCGTTACCGTTATGCAAGACAGGTGTAGGTTCCATTGAATCTACATTGCCGTGGTTGCTAAGCTGTTCAAGAATCGTGCGAAGAACCCAAATCTTCCATGACCCATCTGGGGATGAAACAAGCGAGAGCATGCCAGAGCATTCAGTTGCCGGCGTAGTCGTATGGAAGGTGAACTTGCAATCCAGCCATTCCACACCTCCCTCGAGACTGAGAACCTTTGCAGACCCAGGCACAAGAGAAACAGACGAGACACCGTGGCCATTGCTGAGAGCAGACCATTCCGAGGCCACAGCTTCATCAAAGTAGAACGTACGAATGGTACCTGTCAAAGCATACGTGTCACGCCATAAGGCGTCTGGTGTAAAGTGGCGTTTCTCAAGGTGGGGGAATGACTTCAGAACTTGGTCCGCAGCTGCCTCCAAGTTGGTGTTGGGAGGTATCTTGGCCAAGGGAAGCTTCCCAGGGAGGAGCTCCAGAAGGCTTTTGCTTTTTTGGGGGGGCTCAGTGGCTGAAGGCATGTTGCAGAATTGCTAAAGGTTTCTCAGCCAGAACCAGGATAAATCGATACGATAAGTTGTCCTATTTCAAGCGGTACGTTTTATTTGCAGAGTCTGCCAATTTTTAACACCTGGAAGTTTTCAATGTGCTATAGCAGGTCTTTACAAAGAAATTTTTATCTATCTATGAACTTTGGAATCCACGGCAATGCCAACCGAGAGGCATACACAGCAGGTCCGTGGAGGTTTCACCACCCGAACTCCGATCAACGTATCAGTACGGCACATCTACTCCGACCCGTGCCAAGCTGCGAACAATCTAGCCACTTATGGTGAGTGAATCTCGGCGCGATTACCGTACTACTAAATTCGGTTTTGTAATCAAACTGCGTGACGAAATCTCGATCGATCAAAGCGCACCAGTTCCGTTTCCGACAAAATTCCAACAGGCTCCCCCTCCAAAAAACGACCTTGGCCATTGGTAGAGAAACTATAATTTTAGGTACTATATCCATTTCCAGTAGCCTTATCTGCAACCTCTTGAGAATCCGTATTATTTGACACGTCCCTGGATACACTTTTTATATCCCTAGTGTTTCTGTTTTCTATTAACGGATATTACGTAATGCCTACACGCACCGCTCTCCGCCATGTTGGCCCCGGAAATGTTGCTGTCGACAATTGCCCTGTACCCAAGCCTGGACCAGGCGAGGTGTTAATCAAGGTTGCGGCTGTGGCATTGAATCCAATAGATTGGAAAATGATGTACCGCCAGGCCCTTGCAGAACCAACTATCCTGGGATGCGACTTTGCAGGGGTTGTTCAATGTCTTGGGGATCACGTCGATAGGCTTCAAGTCGGAGATCGAGTGGCCGGCATGATACAAGGAGGTAAGCTGGCATGAAACATCTGAACGAGACTTTCAAACTAATTTGAGCGTGTTAGGGAACACTTTGAGGCCCGATGATGGCGCATTTGCTGACTATCTGGTCGCGCAAGCCCATATCTTGGTGCGGCTCCCCCCGAACATCTTATTTGAGGAGGGTTCGACCTTGCCCACTGCGCTTTTTACTGCTGGGTTCTGCCTATACAGGCACCTCTCCTTCCCGCACCCGCAAGAGAGTGGAGAAGCGCAGTCGGTGCTGCCAGTGCTATTTATATATGGTGGTGGTACAGCCATTGGGTCAATGCAGATTCAGTTGGCCAAGTTGTAAGGCCTTCCATCTCACTTCTTTGAGCTTGGGGGGATAGCCAACTAATCATCACAATAGGTCCGGTCTCTATGTCATATCAACAAGCTCTCCAGATAGCTTTGACTTTGTGAAGCAATGCGGCGCAGATGCAGTCTTCGACTATGTGAGTTCAGCTCATTCGAGTGATCGATTCATCATTTTGTTTATAGCAATAGCTTTAAGAGCCATCATCACTAACTTACCACTACCACTCTACAGCGGGACCCTCTTTGTGCACAACATATTATTAAAGCTTCTGGCGGTAGACGGCTTGCTACAGTTGACTGCATCTCTAACAATGCCTCATCAGCTATCTGTGCAGCTGCCATGGAACCAAAAGGCGGTATTTACATAGCATGCACGAGGTCAAGCCCGGATATAGAGAACCCAAGGGTCAAGACGGTCCGCATTGTCGCTTTTACTGTCTTAGGTAGACCATTTTCTCTCGATGCCCAAGGTCCAGTCTTCCCCATTGTTTTGGAGGATGTTAAATTTGCATCAGACTTTGTTTCACGGGCTGAGAGGCTGCTTAGGGACAATAGGATCCAACCTATTCAGGCAAGTGTCAGGGATGGAGGGCTCACAGCTATTGCCAAAGGGCTGGTTGATTTGAAGCTGGGAACGGTTAGCAGAGCACGTCTGGTATATCCTATACATTCATGTTGAAGATTTTTGTACATACTTGACACTTTGATGCTACGTTTTATGCAAGGAGAAGAATTTTATTTACATCAGTATCTCTACTTAATGACTTTTGGACTCGGCTGTTATGAGCTTTCGTATGAACTCAGAAAATCCTTTGGAAAGCTCCCAGATTCTCATGTTTTGCAAAATTCGTAATGTTTCTTGAAGAACCTGCACACGGCTCTCCTTACTTCCCAAGCGTGGTACACCAAACAGACCTACCCTGGCTGGTCCGCCTTCACAAAGCCAGCGATGCACTTCCCGATATTCTTCACCATCTAATGGATGGAATGCATCAAGTTGCAGAACAGTGACTTGGTGACTGTCATCACATGCCTCAGTGCCAATGCCGGGTTCTGATTCACCTAGCAACACTGTGGCACACCAGAGTGCGCCTCCCGCGTAAAAGGCATAGAATGACTCGCAAGGGGAGTTGAAAGGAAACGATCGACTCAGAGCCAGGATTTGAGCGCTGTGATAAGTGACTTGCCGCAATCTCACTCCGTCCTCACGACCCCATTTACTCATTCTTGCCCGTGCTTCTTTGTGTTGACCTGCAGCCCGAAGTAAAGGCATCAGCCAATCCATAAGATCTCCAGCACCGTATAGGTGACATAGATGGATTATTAATAACCTTTCCACGACTATCCGTAGGACCCCATCATCTTTGTTGGCCTTGAGGGCCTCAGGACAGGTAAGAAACTGATCCAACTTGTTGAGAAGGGTCCGCTTATGATTTACAAGGGGCCAGTCTTCAGGAACAGCATCCATCAAGGGAGAACCCTGGAGTTCTTTCATAGACCACAAAAATCGGCAAAGTGTGACAGTGATGACATGCAAGTGTTGGTCATCAGATAATTGAACGTTGTCAGCCGGGCTGGGGTAAAAGCATTCTCGAGCAGCCTTACGGAACTCGATTCTGTTTTCATGCGATGGCTGCCACGGTCGAAGTGCCATCCATGAGTGAGCGGTCGGGGCTTCCCAGCAAGCATCCTCATCAGGTAGAGAAAGCGCCATGTCTCCGATACTGAAAGCCGGTCTTTCATTATGCAAGATACCAACAGTCGCGTCCAGATCCTAAGGGCATAATCAGCTTCTGTTTAATAAAATGGTGCTTCAGATGGAGCTAAAGAACTTACATATATGGCCCAGCCAAGCCTTCTCTGACGCTCCGCTGCAACCCAGGCCAACCACCGGCTTTCTGTGGTGGCAGAACCATCTTCAGGTGCAGTTTGACGTGGCTTTGGCTCTTGGAAGAGACCTGCTTCCCTCGCATGCCGGACAAGCGTCGATCGCAAATCTCTACTGTGGCCGAATAATATTCTATGGCCACTAGCCCGGCCATGGATCGCTTGAAGAAGCTGAGCGGTGAGGTAGTCCTCCGAGTACCGGTTGCTTGGGTCTTGTTCGTTCTGAATATAGAACTCAGCTTTGGGGCATTCTTCAAATTCAGAGTATCACCAAGTATACTGACCATGAGGAGGAGGATACGCCGGTTCAGTTCGGCAATCGAATTGGCGAATATCGTTGCGCCTGACATGCTGCTGAACCTCGCCCCAATGGCAACAATTGATAGCAGAAGCACCTCTGATATAGTGGCTGGGTTGAGGGTAGGTCGATGGATGAAGCTGATGGGCTATAAAGAGGTTAGACGATCAAAGGCTGACGTGAGAATGGATGTTATATAGTGCCCTACAGGTCGGAAGTTGACAAAGAAGAGATCAATGCAATGATCTAGCTTTGCCTTGCTCGGGAAGTTCGCCAGCGAAACAGCTTCCCACAACGGCCTTTCCAGGATCGTCTGGGCGGAATTTAGGAGTTGAGATCTCTGCGCTTCCTCGACCTTGGGCATCTGGAAGTGCGAGCCGTGTCGCAGCGACCTATCACTATCGCCACCGAGCTGCGGAATGATCAATGATTGCGTGTAGTTAGTCCCAGCGGTACTCAAGAGCCAGTTATCGAGATGAGGTCCCTGCCTGGCGCTGTACTTGACCGGAGGTTCTTGGGCGTTGGGAGACGAATCCTGGGCTGTAATTGGAAAGACAGGCTCATCGAGCATTTGATAGTCGGCTGGTAAGCTGAAGGTGTCGAGGTGTGAACATGGGTCAAATAGTGAGAAAATCCAGTCAGGGCTGAGTCCACCGAAGTTGAAGAAGAGATCACCCTCGTTCTGTTCCAGACCGGTTGGGGCAGGGTAGTTAGGAGCTCCCTCGCCGTCCAGGCTAGTGAATGCCAATGGGAGTAGTGAGCCAGCACTTGTAAACAACTCTGATGATGGCGAGGGACCCTGAGCTGCCTCCTGCTGGCCATCTAGAGATGCTGCGCCTTCTGAGAAATCAGCAGGAGGAGTAAAACAATCGGCCTGCGGATGATCATCCAAGTTTGGGCTGGGATCACCCCGTCTTGGGCTCATGCGAGGGTTAGGATATTCGCATGTTGCACCTCTTCGGAGACAAGTCGAACATTGAGGTCTTGTTCCTGAGCAACGAATCTTAGACCTTAACTAGCATGTCAGGATGAAATATCACAACGTTGAAATGGATAGAGAAGAAGGGCTACCTCTGGCAATGGTTGCAAGATTTTCTCCTCAGCCTGGGGCCCCTCTCGTGCATCTTCACATGTCGCTTCAAGCTGTCCCTGTCATTCTGTGTTAATCTGTGAACTACAAGAGAGAATCACGGTGTGGTCTGAGAGTGACCAGTCAGGGCAACGTGGGTATGGTGGCATTGGGCAGAGAGAAGGGTGTATGTACTTGCGACTGAAGATTTTGCAGCAAACTGGACAGGACTCAGAGTCCATGCCAGAAAGTGAACTCCTAGACAGACCCGCTGGTGGATAGATAGGCAAACAAAACAGAGGTAGATGTGACCTCAATTCGGGGTCGGCGGTGGAGGAGAGGTAACGAACGGGTGACGGATAGACAAGGGAATGAGTGGAATGAGCTTTTAAAGGGAGCCTGGTTTTCTCCTCTATCCCCGCTGGCGGAAAAAATGCGGGGGAATGAACGCTAAAGACAATTCAGATTTGAAGCTAATCTCCTTCTGTGATGGATCTGCCATTGTTGCGGGGGGCAACATCCCGAGCTTGCCGCTATCCTCAAGTTTTGGTTTGTGATTGGCCAGGGCTAGTAAAAAAGGGGATAGATATAAGATCAATGCATCACGAGATGGCACTAGCGCGAGTGTAGGGTATCACAATGCATCGAGTAACTGTACATGCACGTAGGGACAACTTGATTTAAACAGAGAAAACATTGGTTTTAACGGCTCCATCTTGTATAGTTTGTATAGCATCATGCAGGCTAACTTGCCTCGTATCCCATCACTCCATCCAGCTCTCACCCTGATGCGCAACCTTTCCAAGCCACTCCCTCTCCAACAGCTGCTCTATTTTTTCACTCCTTGCCTCGAAGGACACGTCGAAATCAAAGCCCGGTGTCATGATGAGGCTTGTACTAACGCCAATGTCTTCCACTGTCAACTCCCGGGGATTCCCTGACTTGGGGTCTAATGGTCGTCCGAACTTGAAAGTCTGGAGCATTCGGCTCGTCATCATAAAGAGACTTCGCTCAGCCAGATGGATGCCTGGGCATATGCGCTTCCCACCTCCGTAGGAAAAGTGATCCCGCCCGGAAGCGTCTACTGCGTTGGCAGAAGCTGCGGCTGATTGCGTGTGATTGATGAAGCGCTCTGGGTCGAACTTCTCTGGGTTTGAATACCGTTCATCGTTTGAGTGCATCGTCCTGTGATTTTGTGAGTTACACGCGTTGTAGCAAACATATAGAAACAGAGGAACTCCCAGGAGCCTCGGGCCGCTATTGACTTACCAATGGTTGACGCGAACAACGCAATTCTTTGGGATATAGTATCCGTTGTACACATCGTCCTTGCTCGTATAATGAGGAAAGCCTTTTTGTGATCAGTATCGTGAACGTATCGGTATCTAGCACCGCCAGACTTACTCATTGGCGAAATGGACCTCCACCTCTGATTTTCCTTGATGATAGCCCTAATATATGGCAAATTTGGTTCGTCCGCCCAGGTGGGAAACCGGTCTTGGCCTATAACGTGGTCAAGTTCATGATGGGCTTTCTCGACTACTTCTGGATGCGTGGCCAGGGCCAGAATGGTAAAATGGAGCGCACTCGCGGTTGTCTCGGACCCTGCCCCAAGAATCTCCATACAGGTGCTAGAGGCCTGAACCTCATCTTCCTCTTGAGCTTTCTCCATCTCTGCCTTGACTTCTCGCGCCATACAGGGTCTGTTGGGATGCAGTTCAGCCTCACGTACTGCATCTCGGTAGCACTTCAAGGCGAAGGAAAGCTCAAGGTTCTTGAACTTTTCTAGTTCCTTGAGCCACGGCTGCGCGAAGCGAGGGAGCTTCCGTAATATGGGTATAGCTTCGAAAAGATACTTCCCGGGTGTCATGGCCTTACTGAAATTCTCCATGACTTCGCGGATCTCGCTTGCGAATTGGCTCGAGGAGGTAGGCACTCGCTTGCCGAAGGCTACTGTTCGGGCAACCGATAGGGCATAGCGATGGAGTTCGTGTGCGTACCCCTTGGGCTCATGCAGTATGTTATGGATGGTGGCCAGGGACTCGAGCTCTTGGAAGGGGACGTATCCATCGCATTTCTTAGCTGTGAGGACGTTTGTAAAGATCCGACGGACCATCTACTCGCAAGGTAAGCTACTCGAGTGCTGCAATCTTGTTGAGAGGGGAAGTTACCCGCCACCTAGGGCCATATGGCATCAGGACACTCCGTCTTCCACCACTGATTAGATCACCAACCTCGGATGGTGGACGGTCTGAGTATATGCCCGCTCTAGGCGGAGATGGTCAGTTCCGCCTATCTAACATGAATTAAGGATATCTCTTACCGCATTCCAACAAGTTCCCGGTAGACCTTTGCGTCGCTGATGACTATGACATGTTGCAGGCCTGTTCGAAAGTACATGATTGGGCCATACTGTCTGTTATCTCACATGTGTTTAGTAACAACAAGCGTCTACTTGAATCGTGAAAGAAAGAATACTCACTTGGCCCATTTACCAAACGTTTCCCAAGGTCTCTTGCTAGGCATGTCAAAAGTCATGCCCATAAACGGATAACGCCCTTTAGGACCAGGCGGGAACGGCGGTCGTCGCCATGTCTCCACAAGCCTCCAGATGACGAGGGTTGCGAGTAGAGTTCCAATGAGCACTACAACCTGATACATATTCCGTTGTAGATGTTGTTTCTCGAGCTTTTCCCTTCTAACACTATAAGTGTGCTGCCGTCGCAACAGTTTAGGTTTGTAAAGGTAGCTGGCTGGTTGGTGGATCCTGGAAGTGGCCACTACACTGTATAAGGATATAAGCGTTGTATGAGATTTTATTCCCCAGTCGTCAGTTTGAGCTTTTATTCTCACTAATGTCATTGGCTTTTCTTTGCAACTTCCCGTTCATCTATGATCTAGCCATCCAAGGGCGCAAGCCAACTGCTCCACCACTTTACTTCCGAGCAATCGTTGTCTATCGCCTTGTAACAGGCGCTCTGACTCGGATTAAGTGGCTGTATGAGTCCTATGACTAGACTCCAACCCGGCCACCAGAAAGTCCGTGCCGATAAGTGCCGTCGCTCGGCCTCCGACAAATATGTGACATCGGCGAGTGCGGTGCTATAGAGCGGAAACATGACATAATGCTCGAAATAAGGTGGACCTTCTGAGGTTGGCAAAGCCAGCTCAGAATTATGCTTGCTAGCTACGTAACCCACGCAACGTCGGGGTGACTCACCTCTGCTCATCTGGATTGTAGGTATATTCAGAACGCCAATAGATATAAACTCGCGTACCCGAGGCGCACTTCTTGTAACACAGTGGTCAAACTATAGTAAGGTATGTTTGACTTGCGTTTAACGCTTTATCTGGACACATGTGTAGATGGCCCACTGCTGTAGTGCATGTTTGATTACCAGCAATGCTACTTTTGTAACCTAACATTAATGCACTTGCTGCCAGGGCAATTAGATTCTATGATATCTGTCAGAACTCATACTATAACTGGTTTAAAAACATTATTGTAGGGTTAAGTTTCAATTGATATATGCCAACTCTAGTATGTAAAGCCTAGAGTGAATAAAGAGCTTATATCTGCCTATAATAATAAAGTTAATTAACAGTATCAAATTTAGCTTTAGTAACATAACATAGCTCTCCACAGCAATATGTTGTATTAAACATAGAACTACATTATCTTTTAATAAAATAGAAATCTGGGAAAACCTCTTTCATAATCTTAATCTTACTTATCAGCTACTAACTATTCAAGCTGCATTACAAAGAGAACTTCCCAGCGCCCTTGTTGAACACATTCTTCGGATCATACTGCTTCTTCAAAGCTAGTACTCTGTTATAATTTACCCCAAAGATCTCCTGAGCTAGAGATGTAGCAACTCCTACAAACGTTGGGAAGTGGTTAGTAACGTCAATATGTCCGGATGCATGTCACATACCATCGTAGTTTCCATATTGTCCAACACCATCACCTTTCAAATCCTTCTTCAACTCCTCATTGACCTTTTGGCCCATAGTACGAGTCCAGTCTCGGCACATCTTGTCGTTTTTGTCGCCGACCCAGCGAGTGCCGAAAAGAATATTATAATGCTCGCCACGGTTGGCAAATGACATGGCCGTCTGTGAGACTTTGTTCACCTGCCGCTGTGAAAAGAATTCCATGAGCACAATGGACTTGACCGCATCTGGAACATCGTTGATGAACTTGGTGTAGTCGGTCAGAATAGTCCTGGCGAGAGATGTCGACAAGGGCACCGAGAAAGCCGAGCCCTTTTGCGTCTTCCGGTCGCCGTGGGTCGAGACGGTGTTGAGCATTGCGTTGACGTCTCTGTAGGGCATCTCCCGGGTCAAGTCGGCCACTGGCTCAAGCGCAAAGAGAGGTGCAAAATATTCTCTGGCCTTGGCTTGATCACCGTTGTAGAAGATGATCGTCAGGACGCTCACTTTGCGAGCTGGTGCGGGAGCACCGAAACCGACAACCATTCCGCTCTCACCTTCAGTTGACTGTACCAACCAGTTCGCAAACTCGACCACCTTTTCCAGGGCATCAGGTTTGAATACAAGCAAGCCGCCGTAAACAGAATTTTCCTGCTTGTACCCGCGGAAGGTGAAACTCGTAACAACTCCAAAACTCTGACCGGCACCTCTCAATGCCCAAAACAGATCAGGATTTTCCGATTCCGAAGTTTGCATGATTCGACCATCGGCGAGCACAACCTCAGCTGCAAGGAGGTTATCGATAGTCAATCCATACTTTCCAGTGAGCCAGCCGTAGCCTCCGCCCAAGGTGAGACCGCCGACTCCCGTGTGGTTGACAGTGCCGCCGACCGTAGCCAAGCCGTATTTGGCGGCAGCATAGTCAACATCTTCCCAGATAGTGCCTCCCTCTGCCGTGATGGTTTTGTTGGCGTAATCGACGGTGACATTACGCATCTTGGTTAGGTCCACAACGAGACCACCATCTGTGGAAGAAGACCCAGAGGTTGAGTGGCCCCCGCCGACAACAGCAACATCAAGGCGATGCTCCTGTGCGAACAGCAAGGCCCTGGATACATCATGTGCGTTGGTGACTTGAACTACGTACGCCTTTCGAAATAACAAAAGTTAGCCCGAATTTGTTTCTTACAGCCTGATGTTGCCATATTCGGCTAGTTTGTGTGTTCCAATGAGCTGACAAGAACTTACAGCTGGTTTCTCTGCTGCTTCAGACCATCTGTGGAGACTGCTTTGATAACCATCATCTCCAGGGACAAGAACATCAGACGCGGTGAGCGACGCTCGGAGTTGGTCAACAGGCAGCTGATTAGAACCCATTGTGTATATGGTGCTCTGAGGAAAGGAATATCTGGACTGGATGTATAACAACTGAGAGTAGATCAAGATTGCAGGTTGATTGATACGAACTGTTGACAGCCATCAATGTCTTTAAAATCGGACTTTCTCACCGCTGGTGCAACGAGTACAGGGTAAGAGGACTGTGCCTGTTGTGATCCATGTTCAAGAAAACATAAGACTTTAGAAGAGGATGCCAAAATAAATCCAGTAAAAACTCCCCTAAGCTGGTACTAAGTTGCCTAAGTCTTTTCATCACTTAGAATAAAGGTCTCAAGTTTTCTTGCCTCCCCCTGCGTGGCAGGGAATTGAGGGGAACCGGACACTGGTGGTCCGATCGAACCCTTGGAGTCCCCACCCCCACCTCCACCTCCGAACCCGATATTCCGTTTCATGGACTTCCTGACCTAGGGCCCGCATGACAGTATTTGATTGAAGCTCTTCAGGAGAAATTCCGAAGAATTCTGCCAAGACCCAATATCGCATATTATTTCCTGCCGAAACTATCACCAGCTCAAACAATGGATGTCAGGGAATACGTCTACAGTACCGTCGTCGGGGACGTTGCGCTGAAGGCGGATGTTTACTACAAGTCTGCGACAAATGATGCTGTGAAAGAGGCTGGACCTATTGGTGAGTAGACCCAAAAATATGCAGGGTTGACTTTTGGTCCATCACAAATGGCTGATTATGGTTACCCTTAGTTCTTGTAATCTATGGTGGTGGCTTTGTCAGTGGCTCAAAAGCAGCAATGTCCAAGGCTCGGCTCGAGTCACTTATTCACGAGTTCGGCTTCACTGTTGTAGTGCCAGACTATCGCCATTGCCCAACTGTTTCTGTCTTCCAAGGCCCTGTCACAGATATTCATGCTTGCTTCTCCTGGACATGCAAGGAGCTTCCCGCCCTGTTATCTCGGGATGTCGGAGTATCAGTTGACGGTGGCAGGGTCGCAGTTATTGGTTCATCTGCGGGTGGCACTTTAGCTTTGCACCTGGTAAGTTTCCATTCATTTTGCTGTCCGGCCCCAGCTCGTCTTAGAACGTTCTGCAACAGATGTATACTAATTGAACCCACCTCTAGGGCTCTGCCACACCTTCACCAAAGACTATTGTGTCTTACTTTCCCGCTGTGTACCTCGAAGACCCATTTTGGCACTCACCGATGGAAGTCTTTTCCCAGGTTCCGCGTTTCCCACAAGCTTTCCTTGATCAGGTCAACAGCGAAGGTATTGTCACATCCGCTCCTTCATCATTCAAGAGAGTACCGGATAGTCCGAAACCTGTACCAGACTTCTCCAGGCCCCGAACTGCTTATCTCTTGAGTAACCTGCGAGACGGAACTTTGTTCCGAAATGTCGTGCAGGACGGTGATTACAAGCGGGTTGATCCCGTGGAGCTGTTTTCAGCTAAATTTCCACCAACCTGTTTTGTTCACGGTACTGAGGACAAGATGTGCCTTCCAAGATTCTCTAAAACTGCATATGAGTCCTTGAGGTCTTTTGGGGTAGATACAGAGCTACTGATTGTAGATGGTGAAGGCCATGACTTTGAGTCATCTATGTCTAAAGATCATCCACACTTTTCAGTTATCCGCGACTCTCATCGCTTTATAGCAGAGAGAATTTAGTAGTTTATATCATACTTAAAATAATATTAACTTAAATTGATACCTTATTTGATATTCTTATTTTAACCTTAAGTATTTAAGATAAATATTCCAGAACGTTTTAATACTGGGTAATTGTCTAAGCGGTGGCTGAGCAAGGTAGTAAAAGCTAGACATTCAGGCTGTCCTCCGTAGCGGCTTGGCAGAGTCTGGGCCCTTGGCTCTTGTCCACAAACACACATCGTGGCTTGCAACGACACGGTTTAGTTCAAGCCATCGTTATTAAATCCTGATTCCCCAGAAAACCCCGGATTTCAAAAGTCATCGATTACCCACATGAAGTCCGAAAGAGGAGACCGATGTCAAGGGCCAGGGGAATCAGTGCTCCTATGAGATACATCTCTCAGGATATATTCAGCAATCATACTGCCCTCATCAATGTGTTCTCCAAGCATCCTTATTTAACAATATCTTTACTATATCCCATAAGGAGGTACTTTTTACTCATTATGACCATGATCTCTCCGAAAGAACACCCAAGTCAGGATCATATCGAACGTGTCTCTTCCACCGCAACCGGGGTCGAGAAGCTGGACAAGATCGATACTGTCCATCAAGATGAGGCTCTCAAAGTTCTGCTTAACTACGATGGAGATTCCACTTGGTCACCCGACGAAGAAGCCAAGTTAGTCAGAAAGATTGACAGACGACTTCTCGTCATTCTCGTCTTGACCTTTGCAATCCAGTTCCACGACAAGTTTCTGTTTTCCCATGCTGTAAGCGTCCTGCAAATCCTGCCCAGTATGTCTTTGGATCTGACGTCAATAACAATAGGCCATCTTTGGTATGAGAACCGACCTCGAACTCACCGTCGGTAATCGATTTTCGATGGCGTCTTCGATCTTTTATCTCGGCTACATTGTTGGTGCATATCCGGCTACGTTCCTTGCCCAGAAATTCCCCATTCACATCGTAGTTTTCACCATGGTTTTCCTTTGGGGAACCTGTGTGCTCGCTGGTGGTTGGTGTAACAGCTTCCGGGAGCTTTATGTTCAGAGATTCTTCCTTGGCCTCCTTGAGTCCGGTGTTTCGCCAGTCTGGATGATGGTCGTTGGTGGATGGTATACAAAGGTCGAGCAAACCTTTCGCATGGGGTGAGTTCAATATCCCTTTCCCTAAGACATCCATTCCGTCTGACGATAGCATTGCAGGGTATGGTTTGCTGCAGCTCCGATGATGGCTATCCCCGCGCCACTTATCAACTTCGGACTTGGCCACATCAAAGGTTCGCTGTCTCCATGGAGATACATGTTTATCTTTGCAGGCTGCATCACAATTGTATGGGCTTTCGTGATCCTTTTCTGCATGGACCCAGATCCAATCACTGCCAGACGCCTCAGTGACCGAGAAAAGTTCATCGCTGTATCGCGATTACGTGTAAACAACTCTGGAGTGAGGAACACGCACTTCAAGAGAGAGCAAGTATTTGAAGCCCTAGGAAGCCCACTTTTCTGGTTACTTTTCTTCATGTCTGCGACTGTTAATACCGTTAACGCGGTTACCTCAACCTTCACACCTCTTATCATTAATGTGTCTATGGGATACACAGGTTTGAAATCCCTACTACTTACAATGCCAACTGGAGCGGTTGGAGTGATTGTCACGCTTGCTCTATCGTGGGTGGCAACAGTCTTTTCCCGGTACAATCTGAGAATTTGGTCCTACACCTTCAGCTCATCCATCTTACTCCTGTCGTGCATTTTGATTTGGAACGTTCCCCAAATGGCGAACGGGTCCAAATTGGTGTGCTTGTACCTACTGGCGTTCCATCCAGCAGCTTATGCCGTGTTGATGAACCTATCTATTGCCAATGTTGCAGGATATACAAAGCGCTCAACGGTATCTGCTGGATTATTTGTTGGCTACTGCGTCGGTAAGTGACTAGCCACAGACCCTCTGATTCATTTCCCGAATCAAGTATTTGGCTAAAGGAATTACGACAGGAAACTTTGCCGGACCTCTCACATTTCTCCAGTCGGAATCTCCCAGGTATACGACCGGATGGACATTTATTACAGCTTGTCTTGCCAGCACTATCTTAATGGGTATGTTGTATCGGTTCCTGTGTCAAAGCGCCAACAAGAGTCGCGAGGCTGCTGGAGTGGATGAATCGTTTGACAATGCCTACGTGGATGACATGACTGATGTGTCCAACTTGCATTTTCGATACATCTATTAAGTTTGCAAAGTATAATGGGATTCTCGATATTGGTGGAAGAGTACTTGGCTAGTGGTGAACTATAACACTCTTTTAAGTTTATGGACTGTTGTAACTCTATATTAAAGTCTTGTCTTTCTTCTTTAAATGAGTCTGTTTACACTTAACCTGCATAACTGCTAGCCAGAAGAACCTCATGAGTGGATATTTCGTATCGGATGATATGTATCCTGATTGGAGATCACAAGGACACAGTTCTTTCCAACCCTGTCTGACAGAGGCATGCGCCCTCGCGTATCCAATCAGCTACTTCGAAGAACGTAGCGAGACTTTGTTCAAGCAGAGTGGACCCGAATATCACCTAGGGTCGGACAAACGGTGGAACCCCTCACGCTTCTCAACCGCTCGGTAATCCGGTGTGCCTCCTACGGTAGCGCCATCAGCTCATTCAGGGCTTCAGAGGATAGCGTGGTACTCTGTTTCCTTCACTTGCCTTATTGCCAATGGTTTATTTAATAACGCTAGACGTGGTGTATCTGAAAATATTTCCAAACTCAAGACAGTATTTTCATTAACATACAGAGCCTTTCAATATGGATGCGAACAAAGTCACTACAGAATTTATATACTTCCATCTCCCTAATGAGGTGAAGCCCGAGAGTATTCAAGACCCAAAGGGAAAGCAACTTCTGAACGTGTTCCAAGAAGCGAAGCTGCAAGACGGATACAACTGGTCGGCTTGGGGACGGTCAGAAGAGGATAGGAACGCGTTGGTTTGGGTTATTGGTGAGTTGTAGATTTCAGTTACACATCATGAACAGTTGCTGCTTCAGTACAGAGCCGTGTCGAGTTCATAAGCTAATGAAATATGGTTCGTCTCAAATCTAGAATGGTCAAATGAGGATTCAACAATCTCTACAAACGAGCTTGAGAACTTAGCTTGCCCCAGTCCTGCAATCGTCAAGCTCAGAACCAAGCTTGCGCCTACACTGTCTTCAGTCGGTGGTATCACTTCAGCTCCGATCGTGGATCTCACAACGATGCCATTTGTCGCAGGCATGTCAGTTGAGGATGATATCGGTACCAGAAAGGTTTTGACTACAATGAGAGAGGCGGTATTGAACAAGTTGCCGGAGAATCTGGCAGCGTCGTATTGGGTCATGAGCACATGGGATACGCGCCCCGTTGTACCCCACCCAGAGAGCCCGACTGGTCAGACCATATTGTCTGTTTTGGTTGTTGGATGGCAGAGTACCCAGCAGCATTATGACATATGGAAGTTGCAAGATTTTCGATCCAAGTATATTGGACCTGTTAAGGCAAAGATGCTCTCATACCCAGAGGGTATTGGTATGAAGCATATCGCTTTCAATTTAATCTAATCGAATAATTATAAAAACATTATTTTCGCTCTGAATTCGTGATTTGTCAAGCATTAGTGGCCGTATAGCATTTGAAGTTGCCAGGAGGCATTCCCTCCTTTGAAGAATGTCTCAGTGTCTCGGGCTGCTGTAATACTGACCCTTGTTCTATTCTGTTTCAGCGAGGCGTTTTTGGCACCAGCCGAACTTGCACAGTACGGAGTGAACATTACACGGCTTCGGAAATGGACTTGTGGTGGGTCCACAATTCAACCTTCTGGTGCTACACATCGGGGTCCGCGGTGGCGAGAGCAATATGCTGCCGGATTTGTGTTTATCGCACTTCGGGGCTGGGATATAGACTTACTGGAGTCGAGTCGCTAGATAAGTAGGCAACAGAGCTACAGGTAACTGCATCTATCTAACTAAGAGTTATCATTTATCACTATCAACAACGCGCCTCAAACACGATCTCATCATGACTGACAAAGTAATGTACGTTGTCACTCCACCCTGGTTAAAACCGTTTAACATATGAATCTTAGTGTTGTGACAGGTGCTGGAAACGGCATAGGGCTTGCAATTGTCAAAAAGCTCTTACATTTACGGACAGTTTCTCACGTGGTTGCAGTCGACCTCAAGGCCGAGAAACTAGAATTGATACAAGAAGACAATCCACAGAAATTGCACATTGTTGTTGGAGATGTCTGTCAAGAGAACACCAACATCGAGGCAGTCGAGACGGCGATTAGGCATGGAGGTAGGCTTACAACCCTCATCCTCAATGCAGCCACGTATCGACCACTGGGAGCATTCCCGACTCTAAGTCTGGAAAGCTGGAAGCATGCTTTCAACATCAACTTCTTTTCTAATATCCACATGGTATGATTATGAATCCAACTCACAAACACTAGAGTAATACAACTCACTTTCACTAAACTTAGCTACAAGTGGCTTGGCACCATCTTCAGGAAACCAGCGGCAGCGTAATAGTGACTTCATCCCGGGTTAGTCAAAACCCCTGCGAGTCATGGACATGCTATGCATCCTCAAAGGCGGTCCTTAACTATCTATGCGGGTGTATTCCATTGGAAGATTCCAGGATTAGCTCTGTCGCTATCACTCCGGGCGCAGTTGATACAGAAATGCAATCGGGATTGCGTGAAGAAGGTATATCGTACAACAGATGGACCAGTCATTTAGAATCGTGACTAATCACTTCTTAGGCACTGCCTCTCCCGAGGTGCAAAAGTTCCTCGATGCCCTTAAGGCAGAAGGAAGATTGCTGAAACCAGAAGAGCCAGCTGTTGCATTTGCAAAATTAGTAGAAACAGGAATACCAAAAGACTTAAATGGCCAGACTGTCTACTGGGAGGATATTTTGTAAATTATGAAATAAATTCCCTTAACACGTTATATATATATTCAGTCCAAAGCTTGCCTTTCTGCTTACGTGTGGTATTATTAAATTCGTTTCGCCATGATTGAGCTGCAGATCCAGAAGCGCTCTTCGGGCTTCCTCCGCAGCTTCGTTCTTTTGTATTACCAAGACGAATTCTCAGGGCAGGTTGTAGGGCTCATGTGGTTTTGCTCCCCTTGCTAACAGCTCACGGGCGTACTGTTGCAGTGCAACAGTACGCGCGGTTATTAATGCCTCAAAAGTATCATCTAGGAAAGTAAAGACACGGTATACATCAATATAGATATCTCTCATTTTCTTTACCTGACATTTAACCTTTTCACCGCTCTCCTAATTAATGCAGATTTGGTCAACCCATAGATAATAAACAAGGGATCGCGGAGAACGCGGAAGTTTGTGAAAGTGGTCACTAATGTAGTGTTGCCCAACCCAAATTGCAATAGATTTCCGAAGAGATGTCTCCCTTCACATATAAGACATTGCCTCATAATTATAATCTTTTACTTGTACTAAAGGTACTGAAACAATTATACTTAAATCATCCCTTCAGTAAACGGGTTTTAGGATCAATAAGGAAGGTAAAGCAATTGAATTTCGTCCTCATTAATTGGGATAGGCTATAAGAGAAATTATAAAGGCTAACCTCCTAATGGCGATTTTCCATTCAATTTTAATAATTTATTATTCTAGATTAAATAACTTTTGTGACTTAGCGATTTAGTCACCCGCGTAATAAAGCCATCCTCTCGATTAAAGAGAGTACTATAATAGGCTTGATAGGGCTTTGCAGCGTGTTAGAAATTGAGTTTTGGGTCATTTCGATAAGCTCAAAGTGCAAGAAGGATATTAGCCTCTCTATTTAACTGTCATATACCTGGAGGTTAAGAATCAGTATGGATACACTGTTGGTTAGGGGGTTTGTGACCAGCAAGCTTATATGACCGGCTTGCTTATCGTGTATGTTACCTTTTATACTAAATTAAATGAATTTGAAAACCTTGGCAATTTTTTGACTAAGTATAGATTTTTAAAGAGTACTTTTACAAACCGCGATTTAAGACGCAAATCCTAGTGAGACACTCGCTTGTTATACACGTCATATATACCCTAGCTTACCCCTTTGTAAGTAATTACTAATTACTCTTCGTACCTAATTGCCGTCCCTCGACTATACATTATCTTAGACAGTTCAGCTCATACTACTATACGTCAGGCGCAGTCGTGGCAGTGCTAGCTGGCGGATGCATGCCCACATGTCCCTTCTCAAGTGTGCACGGTACTTCCATATGAGCCAACCCGACCATGCTGGGTAAAGTTTAGGTGCAAGCTACCGTAGTCCCACTTACGGGCGAGGAAAAGGAAAACGAAAGCGGTGCCACACAAGAGGAGGAGGTCAAGGATGCCGAAGAAAATAAGGCTCCGAGTGACACTGATGACGTTGCCACCGTCTGAGACGGCAAAGGCAATCGGGTACAAGAGCCAGAGGAGGTTGACAAAGCCAGCGAGCATGGTATAATCGCGGTCGACGGACGAGCGGCCAGTAGAGGAGCGGCGAGAGGAGGAGCGGCTTGCCCACATGGTTTGAAAGGCGAGCAGGAGGTAAGCGACAGTGCCGAAGGCGTAGAATCCCCACTTATACCGAGTGGCCGTGTAGGCAGAGCAGAGATACGAGATGATCCTATTGAAAACAATCAGATGATCCATCCTTAAATGAATCTGTATATCAGAAAAGCTCGACTTACCAGATCCAAGCCAGAAAGACGTTGAATACAATGGTTGCCCAGCTCACGCCACTAATAAGCCCAAGAGCTACGATGACGATGGGGAAGGCGATGACCCAGAAAATATATTTGGCAAAGAAGATCTGGTAGGTCGCGGCGTCTCTTGTATAGAGTTCCGTTGGGATGACGGAATATGCGAGCCCGGAGGCCATGGCGAAGTAGGAGATAGCGCCGACGAGCAGGGCGATGGTGAAGAGGTAATGGAAGATTTTCTCCCCGTGATGCGGGCGGAAGCTAAGGCCATAGTAGACGAGCTGTTGGTGGTGTGGTTAGCTAGAAGTTTCGCGGCGGAAAGATTCAGCGTTGACGAACAAAGGCGAAGGCAAAGCAAGCCATAACGGCCCAGAGCCAGTCAGAACCTCCTTCGGAGAGATGAGATTGGCCGCCCTGAGGGTTAACATCGAGAGCGTCATTGCGTGAGTAGATCAAGCCCATAGCTGCGGTGATGAAGTTACTCAATCTTGTCGTGAAGTTGATATGGCCTTATTGGGGCCGTATTAATTCGAATAAAATAATATCGGGTTTCGCGTAGATTCTAAGTAGACGGCAATGTAAACCAGGGAAGATTCAGGGGAAGCCGATGATTCCAACCCTTATATAATAAACCTAAGTCTCTCATCGTAGCCTGCCTGTAGATGTGGCACTCGAAGATGAAAAAATTATACTTACATCGAGCACATCACATCTTCATCATTAATTGGCACGTAGCCGTCTGTCATAGGCAAACCGAGTCTATGACGTAGGCAGTGCCTTGCTGCATCAACCAATGATTCACTTCACCGGGTGCGTATCGGTGACAATTCACGTGTCAAGTGTGGTTAGGGCGAAAAGGTTCGGTGTACAATGCCCTGCTACGTAAGAGTTGTCATGATTTCACAGTCGAGCGTGCCTCTTTCTTAGAGGGATATGAGATGTGGCTTTCTGCCCCGGGAATGACGAATGGTTGATAGCTGACGGTTCATTTCGAAAAATAAGTTGTCATTATCACATGAACATAAGCTCGATATGACGCCAGGCGGGTGAAGTCAGAAGCACGCAAACATATAATGCGAGGTTATGAATCTGAGTGCCATGACGTTAATAAATCTAATGCAATTGTAAGATTTTCTAAGTCAGTGAAAGTACTAATAATTAGGCGCTTTCATTTATTGAGGAAGGCAGAATAGAGAGTGCTCTTTAAACTTAATAAATTAGGCCTTTTAATAGAAACGACACTATTGAAGGCAATCCTCCCTTGCCGTTAAGGCCTGCATGTTCTCATTATAAGCGCTGCCCTCGATTTGACGTTGCACCGTTTGCATTGAGGGGTAGTTAGGCTAGCTAGATCCTGATAGGGTGGTTAGCTTGCTTTTTATGTAAGTTAGACTTTAGAAACCCAGTTGTCCCTTTAGATGACGTGAGATGCCACGGAGCATTCTCTCCCTCTTAAAGTCAATACCAGTCCTGACTAACAAACCTTTGACGGTATTGCATATCCAATTTCTCCGTGTTAACCCTTGCCTGATTAAGCTTTCTTCTTACACTTAGGAACATTCCGCTGCCGTATGGCAAGGCAGAGCCATGACTTGATCCAGGCATCTGCATATGAATAAACATGATGCGACCGGCCACACAGCAGTCGGCTTAAAATTAAGCGGTGTCTCATATAACACCTAATATCTTTCTCTCTTGCGTTCGTCATGTACGCTAATAGGCACTTTTACTTTCTATACGAATTGAACACATTTATCTAAGAAACACGAACGAATACTTGCTATGGCGGCTGACGACATCCTGAAGCTCCTTTTCCACACTGTCCTCACAGTGATTTACTACCAGAGGACCTTCAGGGGCCGCTCGCTCCGTCTACGTCCTCGACACGCATAGTGCCCTCGAAGTCGCCAGAGCCTTCGCTATTTCAGCCCTTCAGGGTCTCAACTATCAACCAGAAGATTTTACCGAGTTTATTGTCCGGTCATCTGAACCGTGGGAGCACGATGAAGACCACCTTGTTTTCGCCCGGATACCTGCAGGGCAGGTATTTCTCATCGGAATTGACACTACTCAAAATATCGAGTCACTATTGGCAAGCCCGGACGGCGCCATAGTCTTCCCTAAAGGAAATAGCCGGCTGCACTACGTACTGCAGACAATCGATAACATGCTGGACAGCATGGGTTACAGGCAACCAATTAAAGTACAGGGCATATACGCCTACCGCGCTGATGCGTGGGCGGCCCGGAGCAGTTCGTTAAGTGCGGCATGTGCGGAAGTAACGTGATCGCCGACAAGTAGCCGTTTAAGGAGGAGATGGTGGTACACGCCATTATGGAGACGCGACAGAACTGGGTTGAGGCAGTAGGGACTATCCTCGATGCACACGGGAACCTGAGTAAGAATAAGTTATACGCCTTTATTCTATAGTTATTCTATAAGTTAATACGTAAGAATATTATCCTTACCAATAATACCTAAATCTACCTGGTTAGTCACATTATTTTTGAGGACCACTATACCTTTCCAAAAACCCCTAATAAACATAATCCTTCTATTATTCCTATTAGAAGTATGGCTATATATACACTCTATTCCCACGATTATAGCAGGAAAAGCTAAAGTTAAGAGACAATTGATTAGAGCTAGTCTCATGATGTTAGTAATTTGTATTATTGATGTAATTGTTCTTATATCTTATAGGCTTTAACTTAGAAGGGGATGTCCTAGCTTAATCTCACTGGAGAAAACTCCACGAAACTTCATTAGTTGACTTTGCTCCGGTATCTCTGACCCCTAGTTGCCACCACAATCTCCCGCTATTGTCCAGGTTTACCTGGCCAACATTAGAGTAAAAATCTGTCTCCTCCTGTTTTTCTTGATGTGAGTTCAACGATGATGACTCAATGGATTGGAAGTGAGTAACATCATTCTGTTCATCTATATACATTTGAAACCAAGACTCATTGCATGTTACGCCTCTGGACATTCCTAAGCCGGTTATCTTCTAAATGACACATCATGGGTTCTGACAGGCCACGCAAAATAGTGGAATATGCCTTGTCCCAATTTGCACCTGGTACAGAGTTGATGACGCACCGAACACCGATGTTAATGGCCCGAAGAGACCGGACAGGAAAAGCAGGATAAAATTTGACGACGGTGCCAGTACTATAATAAGGACGCGAGTGAAAGCGCGGGCCTATGACCAGATCTTGGACAATGATAACCGGTTGCTCCGCGGAAACATTTCCCTCCATTGACTCTTCAATGCCCCACGAGATCTTGCGTTCATTAGCATGCAACGTATAATCACAGACTCCACCACCGTGACGAATAGATGTTCCACAGAGCCTAAATGTCTCGTCGCTGCTGCTTCGACATGAGTTGGGTACTGTTGAAGCAGAAATGGGTTGATTGTGTTGTTAGTTCTAAGTTACATATATCCGTGAGGGGCATAGCTTCTTACATAGTATCCACATCCCA
>JAADJF010000369.1:0-16822 GCA_012932015.1 Fusarium acutatum
CATATAAACCTAAGTTATATATTTTATAATTTTAGTTTTTATAGAAATTACAATTTTAAAGAATTACTATTAGTATAAAGTTAAGAAGAAAAAGGCTTAAAATATCCATTTTCTATTTCATAGCTCAAAGACTCTTTATAAAATGTCTTGGGCTCTAAGTTAGACCTTGCTGTACAGGCTGCCACCTACAGCATTATCCAGAGCCATCGCTTGCTCCAGTCCCACGATAGTGAAAAGCTTCTTAGGGGTAAAGTTCTTTGCCAACACGGTCCTTCCAGTCTCTTTAATCTGAATGAATACATCCTTGATAGCCTGATAAGCCGGTCCGATGGATGCAAAAGGAAAGATGATGATCTTGAACCCAAACTCGGCGGCTTCAGCGGGTGTCCACGATGGAGTCGCTCCATGCTCCACCATGTTGAGCAGCATAGGCGTGGGAGCCATGATCTTGCATACATCTCGAGCCTCTTTCTCTTTGGTTATACCTTCGAGGAAGCCGACATCCGCGCCAGCCTTGACAGCAGCCTGGAGCCTGCGAACAGCCTCGTCGAAGCCATGTGTCTGTAAAGCATCAGTTCTGGCAATGATAACAATGTCAGAACCAAGTTCTTTGCGAGTTTTATAAGCCGCAGCAATGCGCTGTTCGAAGGTGTCGATATCGACCACGGCCTTGCCACCGAGGTGACCGCATCGCTTGGTCAGGATTTGATCCTCAATGTGGAGGCCAGCAACGCCGGAGCGGTGATATTGCGCGACGGTTCGAGCCACCATATTGGGGCCACCGTAGCCGGTATCGGCATCAGCGATCAAAGGTACAGAACTATCGAGGTTTGCGATCATCTCGGCGTGCTCACGCATGTCGTTGAGGGACGCGAAGCCGAGGTCGGGCTGACCAAGTTTGGATGCGACAGTACCAGCGCCGGTCTACATTTACATAACAAAGTTAAATGCAGGTAGTTGAGAGGCCAGGAGCTTGTCTTACCATGTAGATACACTCAAATCCCACCTCAAGTGCGATACGTGCACTGAAACCTTCGTAAACACCCGGTGCGACCAGGATGTCGTTGGATTCCAACCGCTGACGAAGCTTGGTAGCGCTGGAGATAGAAGAGGCATTCAGCCCGTTGCTGCGACCGTTGGTGCTGCCGTTGGTGTGAGACATGTTGACAGATGTTGGTTTCTGTGATTTCCAGTTTCTTGAGTGACTCGTGTTGTAGTGCTGTTGATTTGTTGTGTTAATTCCATTCCATCATTGAAGAGACTCTACAATTAAATAAGTAATTAATTTGACCTTTCGTTACACTATCAAAATAGTTGCAGTCCGAACCGGGGTGATACCTAACTGTCCGATCGGACTTGCAGAGGTCCGATCGGTCAACAGCTCTACCACCCATTTTCTGCAGTCCGATCGGCGTCCGATCGCTCATTATCGGACTACCTATCCCCGCATTAGACTACCCCAGATCGAATGGTCTGGGGCCCCGCACGCTTGTGCCCATGCCGATGCGGGATTGTGGGAGAGGGCGGGTGAGGATCGTATAATGTTCATGGGTATATTATATTAACCAAGCATCCCCAACTTCAAAAGACCATCTTCTCTACAGCAGCGCGACAACCTCGTCAACAAGTTCATTTAAATCTTCCACTCCGTTCCTCTACAGACATTTCAATCTTATCGTGGTCATTAACATGACGCTGGAAAAGAATATCTCTTCTGTTCCCCAAGATACTCGTCTTTCTATTCATGCCAAGATGTCGCATGAGGAGCACCATCTCAAGAGTATAACGTCCCAAATGGGCGTCGCCGATTATGAAACCCCTGAATGGAAGCAAAATGAGAAAAGGCTTGTTCGCAAGCTTGATATGACATTTATGCCCATGGTTTGGATTCTTTATATGTTCAACTATCTCGACAGAAACAACATCGCGTAAGTATCTATCCCTTGCGATTGAACCTGGGCTAATCTTGCTTGTTCCGTGCATAGGCAAGCCCGGCTTGATGACTTCGAAGCAGACCTCGGTCTCGTGAACAATGAATTCAACATCGCAGTATCTATTCTCAACGTTGGCTACATGCTCGCGCAGCTTCCCTCCAACATGATCCTTACAAGAGTTCGACCGAGCATATATCTGCCATCATGCGTCATTGTATGGTCTTGTGTTTCAGCTGCCACTGCTGGAGTGACCAGCTTTTCCGGTCTGGTCGCGGTACGATTTGTTCTTGGTGTCGTCGAAGCACCATTCTTTCCAGGTGTAAGTGGCTTATCCCACTTGAATCCTAGGGTCAAGTTCTAAAGTTCGGCACTGACATCGAGATGTGGTAACAGGCTTTCTTCATGTTTTCTTCCTGGTATACCCGCAAGGAGCTCGCCCTTCGCACTGCAGTCCTCTATTCAGGTCTTGTTATAGCAACGGCCTTCTCCGGCCTTATTGCAGCAGGCATATTTGCAGGTCTATCCAATACCGCCGGTCTTCATGGCTGGCAGTGGCTCTTTATATTGGAGGGTGCTGGTAGTGTTATTGCCGCCATTTTGGCCTTTATTCTACTTCCAGACTTTCCTGATGCCACAACTGGGAGCCAGAAATGGCTTTTAACAGATGAAGAGCGTCAGGTAGCTATCCAGAGGATTGCCCTAGATCGTGTATCTTTGCCCGAAACTGACCGGTCCATCTGGCATGGTCTTGGTCTCGCTATTAAGGATGTCCGAACCTGGAATTTCGTAAGTTTCCATGCCACGCTTCAAATAAGAAGTAACCAGTTGACTAATCCTTCACAGGTTATCATCCTGTGCGCCAATCACACGGCCTACGGGTTCAATAACTTCTTTCCCACGTTAGTCTCAACCCTTGTTCTCCACCTATAAAAAACAGTACTGTCCGATATCTAACTTCCGTTCTTCATTAGTATCGTTCGTTCCATGAATCTCGGCAATCGTACCATCACGCTAGTCCTCACAGCCCCCCCATATCTGTTCGGTGCCGCTGTTTCCTTCTTGTTGGCTCATTCAAGTGATCGTTTCAACGAGCGCGGATACCATATCAGCGTTCCAATGGCCTTCGCCATTATTGGCTTCATCGTTTCAGCGGCGACCCTCAATAATGCTGCGAGATATGCAGCATCGTTCTTCTACTGCGCCGGCGCTTTTGCTGCCAATGCGGCAGTTTATTCGTGGACAGCCTCTTCACTAAATCAAACGCCTGAAAAAAGAGCATGCGCGACAGCTATCGTGAATTTGCTGTCGCAGTTTGGCAATATCTGGAGCCCTTATTTCTTCCCTGCGTCACATGGGCCACGCTACGCTATGGCCATGCTGCTTATGATGGCCTTCTCTGCACTTAGTATTGTTGCATCATTACTGATGAAGTACCTGCTTAAGAAGGATAATAAAAAGCTGCTTATTGAAGCAGAGCAGTCTGGTAGAACTGTTAAGCTTTATACTACTTAGGTATAGTATTTCATTTAATAAAAAAAAGAAACAAGTGTTTGCTATATATATATATATTCTAAAAAAAGCTAAAATTAATTGGGACTTTTCAGTGTGTTGGCTTTACGTGTCTTGTTGAGACGTCATAACATTTAAGTATCAATCAATCAATAGATAATGGAAGCATTAGGTAGACCAATAAATTAAGTAGCGACTAGATCAGAATAAATAAACATAATCTCTAATACATTTCCACTAAAACCATTCCGTGTAGCCCATGTACTTATATCTGACCCTTTAGTTGATGATGATGCGTTGAGACTTAGGAGTAGCCTTAGGAACTACTATGGTCAAGAGACCATCCTTGAGGTCAGCAGTGACCGCGTCGTGGTTGATATAGGTGGGGAAAGTGAAGTAGCGCGAGAACTCCTTGCTGTAGCCAGAGCGTCTTGGCTCTTCAGGCTGCTCTGGCTGCTCGGGCTGCTTCTCCTGGACCTTCTCGCTGGGAGTCTCAGGCTCTGGGGGGCTGACGGTCTTCGACTTCTCTGATGTATGGCTCAAGACCTCAAACTCGTCGTCGTCGACATCATCCTCGACAGTGGCCTGGTAGGAGCTTCTGCTTCGGGTGTCCTCGTTATCTGACTCGGTGACTGGGGCGGGAGCAGTCTGCTCAGTGGTTGTTTCAACTGCCTTGGGTTCTTCTGTGAATCGCTCAACCTTGCCGCTAACGACAAGCTTGCGAGGCTCAGGGAACTCGACAGTGACGTGCTCCTTGTTCATACCAGGGAGCTCGCCGTAGAGAACGAAGGAGTCCTCAGTCTCGTGGGCCTCAAAGCGGGGTTCCCATGGGCGGGAGCTCACCCGATAGGCAGAGCAGGAAGCTTGAGCGCGGCTCTTCTGTTGAGGCTGGCATTGGCGCTTTCGCTGGGGTTGCAGGGGCTGCTGAACGGACTGATCAAGCTCCCGGAGGAGATGATAAAGTGGGTTCTGGGGAGCCTGGATGTGGTAGAAAGTCTGGGGAAGGAAGAATGCCATTCTGTTGGTGTGTTTTGGTTGTGTGTTGTAAAGGGTGATTGATATGATGGTTCAGGCTTTTGATTGGCTGAGCGGAGGCGGTTTGTGTTTCTGGGCTTTTTTTGAATCGAGTGAGTAGTAGAGTAGTGAAGAGATTGAATTCTGATGATAAAAAAATCTACCAAAGACGTCGGAAATGTTTCATTTATACATCAATGTTTTGTAATTAACAATTAGGCAGGGCGTTCTTGCGCAAGCTGTTACTCACCATATAGAATTGCCATGATCTTGCCCGAAGCATCGAGAAGGTTCTTGGAACTTTTCCTAGCTGAGTAAGACGCCATTTGTCAGTAACCTCGCTAATTCTAGCCACTGTGGCTGCTGGGGGCTGCTTGCAAATCCACATTCTGAGCTTGAACCAATGAAACTGAGTCAGCATTGATAGAAATTTTTTTCCCAGACTTTCCGTACTAACGCCGTCCGGACTTTAGCAGTCAAATCGGGATGGGCCTACCCGATACTAAAGCAATGAGTATAATGAGATGCAAGAATGGCCTATAGCTATGCATATGATTTCTTTTATTATTTCTTTATTTATTTTTAGCTCTTCTGCCTATTTCAAAAGCCCTGCGATGTCACTGCAAATGGCTAGAGCAAGCGGACCTGAGTGAGTCCAAGGGTGACATTGCATAACTCTGGAATATGACATTCCTTTTATGACCGCCTTTGATGGGCCTACTGCGATCATAGGCAGTTTTATTATCTTGCTTTCAAACATGACAATACTTGCGTTCCAGATTACATAATTACGTGGGGCTGTAAAAGTGAAGACAGCACCACGCACTGCCCATCCACTATCTGGCTCAGCGCTTCAACGAAGAAGAGTATTTACCGCTGCTTACACACCATCGGGACTGACATTGATCTCTTGAATGTGTTCGTCATCCCTCTTGAGGCCGATGGTTCTTCAGATAGCAAGGAAAACGCATTCAGTGGGCCTATGTCGGTCCTTAAGTATTTGCATACCGCATGTCACATTGTTGCTGGACTCGCTGTACCCCAAGGTCTCATACAAAACGAGGTTCTCAAGGCCATGCATTATAGGAACATTGCTGTGAAGGTTGTAGCTGGTCCTGTTCTCAAGAAGAAAATGAAAGGCAGCACTAACAGAGGCTTTCCTGCTCTTGATAAGCGCGGCATGGGGGCCTTGGTTAGTATGGTAATTGGGAACTGGGGGTTGTTCGTCACTGCGGGTCATCTCTATGAGCTGAGTCACGATGCTCCTAGTTCTGACCGGATAGCAGCAATTCTGATGGAGGTCGGTAATATACTGGGTGAAGTAAGCAATGTTGCATATTGCGATGCTGTTAATGATCAGGATCGAACTACTTGACAGGTTCCTCTTTTAGTTGTAGCCGGAGTGGGATTGATTGAGGCTGGGTTGGAGGTTCCGTTACTGGCAACTGTTGACTAATAGCTTAGGGTTATTAGATCTTCATGACATACAAGTATTTGTCTAACGGCACCGACCCTCTAATGCTTCTCGTCCCTGAACTTAGCCTTGTGACTTTTCTCTCTCGCATCCTGAACCAAACCCCACATATTCATGTCCAGAAATACAGCCGCTTCAATTATGCGCTGTGGTTTGGCTAGCTCCCGTACTCCAGCAAGTCCCTATCACAGAAGCGCCAAGCCTGTGATAGTAAAAGCTACAGCAGCTGTATAGAACCCGGCTTGCACTCCCTTTCCAGCACTATTTCGGATAAAGCCAAAGCCTTCAGCGGCGTACTTGTCGCTCTCGACTGCTGACAACTGACTACCAGAATTGTTCAGTAGCCTTGCCTCAAAGGCGTGCACCGCGTCTGGTGAGATCGAGACCTCCGTATCGTTGAGACTTTTGACGACCGTGTCAGGGTTCCATTTATACGAGCCCGCCGAGAGCGAAAGATCGGTGTCAAGTTCCCAGCCAAGCCTGCCGCTATCATCACTGGTAAGGGCATAGAACCAGAGATTGAGTGCGCGAGCCTTTGGTTCGATGAACGATCCATTGTTGGCATCCCACGTGATTGTAATAGGTTGAGCGAGGTCAAGTTTCTCGGATGAGTCAGGGCCAGTGAACTCAAATGCATGAATCGCGTGGAAAATGGCGCAGCCAAGAGCCGAGAGTAGAAGGGCTGAACGCATTGCGTGTTATGAGATGGGCACCGACAAAGACCTAGGTAGAAGAGACAACGGAAATAAGACAGTTGCAGTCAATGCTTTAAGAAACAGAAGGTTGAAGGTTTGAAAGCGGAGGGCAGTGCGTGTAGGAAAATGTGCATCTTATACCAAGACTTTATCTAAAAGATAAAAAATAAAAAATAAAATATTACAGGCATTTGCTCCGTAACTGGCAGGTAGTGAATTTTTCTGGTTGGTTTACCTTTGGCTGCTGAGCAAGATTTCCAATTTGAGCTGTGATTCTTACCATATGGTGCAAAAGACACGCTTGGCGATGAGTCCAGAACGCGTCAAATGTCACTTTAGTCGGGCAGATTGGAACCCGGTCTAGAAATGGCTGGCATACGGTCGTTGGAATAAAGCTAGCAGGCGGGTGACCCAAAGCATCGACATAGGCTAAACTTGGGATTAGGGCAAGTGACGGTGAGAAGGGAAAATGTGTTGTTGGTTGACAGAAGCTGGCTTGGCGTGAGGGGGTATTGTGGATGATGTTTTCTTTGGCTGACCAGCTGGCTGCAGGCTATTTCGCTAGGATGGGCTTTGCGCGGCAGCCAACGCCAAGATATAACTTGTTTATAATATTGCAGATGTCACAGGAAGACATTGCGTCCAGGAAGTGATACTCATATCTTGAAATGCACGACCCAGATTAGTTATTTCGTCTCCAGATTGTGGTTGCATGTTTAGCAAGCATTTGCCCTAATTACCAGCTGCCAAATAAACAAGTTCGGATTCAACATCCCCGTCTTGAGCAGATCTTCCTCAGTCTCTAAATTCTACCTAAATTCCGCCACCTCCTCTGTGGCCTCGTGCTAAGAGTGCAATAACAGTCACGAAAGGATCCACGTCTAGTGAAAGTATAATCTAGGTTATAGTTGCCTGCCTACAGCTTTGCAGGGATGAAATATATATATAAAAGATAATTATGTGAAATAAAGGTAATTATTGTAAAATATAAAGCAAGTTTATTAAGCCTTGCTCAGTAAGTAATAGTTTCAGTAGTTGTGGGTTCTGGAATTGTAGTTGTGAACGCAGTGATACCAAACTGGGAGCAAGCCTCATAGTACGCTGATGGACTATCGCAGTATGTAGCATAAGCTGGGATATCCGTCGGCAGGATAGTCGTTGCCGCCTCGCCCTCGGCACGACGGACAATCGCGTTAGTAGGAATGATTATAACATTCCCACGCTTTTCCACTGTCTGAGTCCTGGAGGATCATCAGCTGGTTTTCTACTAATAAATGTGAATGTTACCTACACTTCGTATGAGCTGACTGTGACTACATTGAGTTCCTGGCAGTCGGCAATCCGATCTGTGAACCGGGGCTCGCCACCTGGTGTGCCAAGGCTTTCCGCACAGGTATCATCTGGTGCAGCTGTTGTTGACTGGGAGCCTGAGGTCGTAGTGGCTTCGGCTGTAGTGGTCGCATCCGAGCTGGCGATAGAAGAGACTATGTCTGTGGTCTCAGTGATGGCTGCAGAGGATGTTGCTTCGGTGACGGAAGTCTCGACATAGGACGTCTCGGTCGACCCGATCGTGGTCGACAGGAGATTGTTGGTGGAACTACCGGGTTTGCAAGGTCCAGCAATGGCAGTGACTGCTAGTGCAGCAAGAACGAGAGTGTTGCGGATCATTCCGAGTGTGACGACCGTTGTTGATAATCGAGAATAAAAGAGTGTATATGTCCCAGGCTCTGAGTAAGAGAAAAGAATGTCAGAATTCTAGAGTCTGTAATCGAGGAGAATAAAGAGATAAAATACATGAAAGCAGACCGCACTACTCATCGGCTTTATCACGCATATTGTAACCGAGCTTTTCTTTTTTAGAAGTCCTCGGCTGCAATAGAAACCTCTAGTCAGGGGCAGATGAGAGACTATTGAATGGCTAGACCTGTCTTGGTGTTTTTACTCAAACTAGTTAAACACTATCGAGACGCTATCAGATTAGAGCCAACGAAAAGGCTGACCCCTGTTTTTTCCTCTGCCACGGAAAACTTGAGGTACCCGGCTGCTATCAAAGCGGAGCCCAAATGTGAGCTGGTCAAGATAAGCATCATGTACTCAGCAATACCCACAGTTCCATTCTGCCAACGCGCTCAGGGACAGCACTTCACAACAACCAATACATTTAAAAAGTGGTACGATGTTGATTTGCAAAGTCACCGAGATGACTAACTCATCCGCGTATACCGGAGGATCTCCCCGAGGTCCAGTAAGACTTAGGTAGCAAGGCTTCTCAATGCTGTTTTGGGTCACAAGTTATGATGGTCTGGCCCGAACCTTGGTACTGGTTACGGGAGCTCCTGCTGCTAGCAAAATGCGCCAAAAAAACAAAACATCGTCATTCAGCGCCGCATCGACGCCTCTCAACGCCTCTCAACGCCTCTTTGCGATCTTTAGTGTCTTAAAAACGTGGTTATTGCGGGAATGGAGTGAAGCGTGCATTAGCTCTGGATTAAAATTGATAAATTCTACGAGATCGAATTACAACTTTCCGAAAAAACGCCACCACTGGCACAGTCTACTTTTCCATCTATACGCTGTAGTGCAACAAGGCTTGGCCAATCAATTTCCCAACGGCCTCTGGAGTGGTCTATCTTTATGTCCGCATTAGGTTATCCACGTAGATTGGCATTTTCAACGATAGAGATCATACGTGTAAAAAATAAATCCCAATCTAGTTATATTAACTGAATTTTTCTTAACGGTGTATCACGACTCTTGAGTACAGGAATTACTCTAGAGTTATAATTAATGACTTCAGCTGTTATGTTATTCCGGAAGTTTCTTGACAATTCCGGATTATCAGGACCACTCCTTCGCTGGATAACTTCCCAGTCAGCAGGCAATATCGAAAGACATGGGTTCTCAATCGTGTCCAAACCTGACATTGCGTTTATGAACTGAGTTACCTGTCTACCATTGTGGCCGTGGCGCATCTATATGGTCCATCCCTGCTGGAGTGACCCTAAGAGTGCTTCTGAATCTATGAACCCCGGCACAAAAACACTAGCCCACTATGAGGAAGTTTTCCTCCCTAGCAGGTCTGAGTAGAAGTGGCACATCACTTCCGAGTATTACGAATACGCGATCATCTGGTCGAAGATTAGCTAATTGGGACACTTGTATTTATTTAGCCACCAATTGCGTCGCTCTAAGTTCTTTCCAAACCTGAGCCTGTCTCAAAGCAAGTCATTGTCACAGGATGCTACAAGAACTTAAGTTCACAAGAAGTGGGCATAATCCTGTTGCTTATTATTCCTAAGGTTCATTTCATCCCAGCATGGTTTTAAAATATAAAAGGCAAGCTCGCTCATGGCAAGGAAGTTGGTTAGTCGTATTCGAGAGATGTGTAATCTATCTGCAGATTGCCCCCAAACAGGTAGGCATCATGGAAACTTCAATGACGTAAGGTCTCGGAGAATTCCACCAAGTCAAAAATCCCGACGGCTAGTTTCTCGTATTCCATAACGAGTGAGTAGCGGAGAATACAGCTATCGGGCAACGTACAACAAGGATTACTGTAGATCACATCCACATTCAATCATCATGCACGCCAGCCAGTGATGGCACGGATAAATTGGCTAGACTTGCCTGATTTCTGATTTGAAAGAAAAATACCGTCGGCTATTTTCGAGGGTTGTCGTATTTCAGTGTCATTGGCATTGTGAAGCAAATCTGCTAGTTGACGTAGAACACGTTTTGCTGTAGATCTTATCCTACAGAGTCAAAAAATCAAATTGGATTACTGCACATGAATACGTCTTGTGATCAAGGTTAATATTTCACCCCCAATTTTCTTGGAGGCAAAGAGGGTTACTGAGTCTTATTTAACTTCGTCTTCCACTCCGCAATGTTAGGTCAGACATAGCAAGACAAATTCTCCTCACATGATTAGCAATTTGGAATGTATTCACTCTTTCTATACGTTTTTGTTGCCCTTGCAACCTCAGTAGAGGCCCAGAAAGGTAACTACTCAGGCTCGCGGCACCTTTGGTATAACAGTCCTGGGAGCGATTTCAGGTCATCTCTACCGATCGGTAACGGTAGACTGGGTGCACTCGTCCAAGGCTCGATCTCGGAAAAGATCATCATAAACGAAAATTCGGTATGGAGCGGCCCTTTTCAAGACCGTATCAATCCCGGCTCCTTGGAAGGATTTCCCAAGGCTCGCAAGTTGTTGACTGAAAGCAACTACACTGGAGCTGCGGGGTTCGCAGCAAGCGACATGTATGCAATACCACCACAGAACAGATGGTACAGCGTGACAGGAAACCTGCTGTTGGACTTTGGGCATCAGACCGAAGAAATCTCGAACTACGAAAGATGGCTTGATACTCTGAGCGGCAACACTGGTGTTAGCTACGATGTCGATGGAATCACATATACGTAAGTGCTATCAAGCTAAAGCATCAGCTTTTCGAGCAGATCATCAGGGCTGACAAGAGGATAGTCGGGAGTTTGTAGCCAATTTTCCTCTTGACATCATTGCAGCGCGTTTCACGGCAAGCAAAAATGATTCACTCAATATTGGCGTGAGCCTTGAGCGCGACAGAGGTGTCATTAGTAACCTCGCAATCGAAGGAGCAAATAACATCACGATGGATATAGGAGGCTCAGGAGCGGACGCGATTCCTTTCACTGCAGGACTTCGCCTTGTTTCAAACGATGGTACGCATGGTGTAGCTTTTATGAAACGTCGAATTGGCGAATAGCATTAGCTAACCATAATACACACTTCAGGGACCATAAAAGCAGATGGGTCTGCCTTGAACGTCACGAAAGCCTCCACAGTTGATATTTTCTTGGATGTAGAAACAAGCTTCCAGTGGAGTTCCGGGTCTCAATGGAAAGCTGGCCTTGTGAACAAGCTAGACAAAGCAGTCAAGCGTGGGTTCGAGTCTCTCAAAGCGGAAGCCACCTCAGACCATCAGAACTTGATGCAACGTGTGAACCTTGACCTCGGATCAAACAACAGCACCTCGAGTCATCCAACAGATAAGCGAGTCAGTGCATACTCTAGTAACCCAGACGATGACCCGGAGTTTTTTACACTAAATTTCCAATTTGGTCGGCATCTGCTCGTCTCTGCCTCTAGAGACACTGGCGGTCCTGGTCTAGGAGTTCCAGCAAACTTGCAGGGTATTTGGAACGACATGTATAGTCCTCCCTGGTAAGCTTGTCCTCCTTTGCCTTCAGTCGCGTCAAGTGAGACGTGGAAAACAGTTAGGTGGAATTAACTAACCAATGAAACAGGGGAAGTAAATTCACCGTCAACATCAACACAGAGATGAACTACTGGCTAGCTGAGACAACCGACCTCCCAGAAACCCTCAGACCGCTTTGGGACCTCATGTATCGCAGCCGCGATAGAGGATCAGAAGTTGCTGCCAAGATGTATGGCTGCGCAGGCTATGTGTCGCACCATAATCTTGACCTCTGGGGTGATTCGGCTCCTCATGATAGTGGGACAGCTTATTCGATCTGGCCATCCAGTAACCTCTGGCTCTCTCAGCACATGATGGAGCACTATCGATTTACTGGTGACAAGACGTTTTTGAGAGACAAGACTTGGCCGCTATTCAAAGACATCGCGGCATTTTTCGACTGCTATCTGTTTCAATTCGATGGCAAATGGACCTCTGGGCCTTCGACGTCCCCCGAGAATGTTTTTATAATCCCCAAGGATGGGTCAAAGGCTGGGAGCAAAGAGTCTCTCGATATTTCCATCACTATGGACAACTCTCTATTGCGCGAATTCTTCTCCAACGTCATCGAGGCTGCAGACACCCTTGGCATTGACCTTGGCACAGACAAGGTTCTTTCAAAGGTAGAGACCTACCGGAATGGTTTACGACCTACCCAAATTGGCGCTCGAGGTCAGATTCAAGAGTGGCGTCAAGACTACACAGAAGCTGAACCAGGACACCGCCACTACTCACACCTCGTCGATCTCTTCCCCGCCAAAGCCATGTCCCCTCTTCTCAACAAGACCCTTGCGAATGCAGCCCAGAAGAGTATCGAACTTCGGCTCGCTGCAGGCGGTGCATCCACTGGCTGGTCACGCGTGTGGACAGCAGCACTTTATGCTCGATTGCTCAACGGCGACAAGGCTTATGACAACATTCAGACTCTACTTGGTCGCCATCCCGCCGCAAACTTGTTTCATAATATCGAGCCTGGGCAGGCGTTCCAGATTGATAGCAATTTTGGTCTGGTTGCTGCGGTGGTGGAGACTCTGGTCCAGAGCCAAGCTGGTGTTGTGCATATCTTGCCTGCACTGGGCTCCCAGGTGAAGACTGGTTCTGTTTCTGGACTTGTTGCTCGTGGGGGCTTCCAGGTATCTATCGTCTGGAAAGACGGGCTCCTCGTGGAAGCAAAAATCAAATCTAGACTAGGTAATTCTTTGAAAGTGAGGGTTGCAGATGGTTCGCGCTTCAAGATTGATGGACAGGAAGTAAATGAGGTGAAGACCACGTCAGGACAAACATATACTATTGCTCTCGCCTAATCTTTAGCAATACACAAGGTAGTCCTAGAGCCAAGTTCTCACAATCGTAATAACGTATTATCGAGCTTGCAATTATTACCACCGTGGTCTAAATCATACCAGGATTGCCATGAAGGTGTTGAGCCTTGTAGGAAGAATGGCAGAGAAAATTTATGACTGGAGGTAAATCCTTTAAATGCGCACTAGACGCTTAGTTTCGTTGACTTGATTGGTTGATAAACTCCGCTGCCCGCTAAATCCGCTCGTCAATCAGTCCAAATCAGGCAAGGTCAGCTCTCCATGATGCCCATATCTATTAACTTACCTCCAAGCTTAGCTCTTGCTATGTATATTTCGCTCCAGCGCTCTTTATTCATTCTTCTTCATCTTTTTCTTCAGTAATCTGTCTTTTATCAACATCTCATCCCTTCGCCACTTCGACAATATGTCCACTAAAACAAGCTTGGTCTTTGTCCCCGGCGCATGGCATAAGCCATCATGTTACCGCAAAGTAATGGAACAGCTACAAAACCAACATCATTTGAGATGCATTCCCGTCACTCTTCCAACCACAATGGACAACCCAATGGCAACATTCAAAGACGACGTTGACGCCGTCCGTGGTGCTATTAGACAGGAAACAGAAAAGGGCCGTGACGTGATTGTCATTACGCATTCCTATGGAGGAACGGTGGGGAACAGTGCTGTTAAAGGTTTCTCTAGGCCAGCAGGGTCATCCGCATCAGGTCAAAGTTCAACACCAACACCGGCGTCCAGCAAACGAACGCCAGAGGCAGGACACGTTGTCGGTATTATCCCCATTGCAACCGGATTTTGCTTCACCGGGCTCACCTTCATGGACCACTTTCTCAACATAACTCCACCGTTCTTTCGCGTCAACAAAAAGACTGGGTATGTAGATCTCACAGTCCATCCTCAGAAATTCTTCTACCACGATCTACCACCCGCCGAGGCCGATCACGCGACTTCCATGCTCACCACACAAAGCCTCAAAGCACTATTTGAAGGCAGGGAGTACTCGTACTCCGGATGGTTGGATGTGCCTGTATGGTTCATTGGAACTGTTGAAGATCAGGGGCTGCCTATCCTTATCCAGAGAGCTCAGATCGGGATGGTGAGGATGCTGGGTGGTCGCGTGGTTTATACCGAGCTGAAGACAAGCCATTCACCATTCCTGAGTCAGCCAAAGCAAGTTGTGCAGATCGTGCTTCAGGCTTTTGAGTCATTCACTGGCACAAGAGCCGACGAAACGCCAGAGACGCTCGAACTGGCAAACAGGCCATTCATTCCTTTAGTGAGTCTTTGGCAACCTTCGACATGGTTTCGGTATGGACTGCCGCTGGTTTCTGGCAGTCTTATAGGTTGTACTATACTATTGTACAGAAGGGTCAAGAGCTTGTTTCAGTCCGGGGAGACAAAGACGGACTAGATAACTCAGGACGGCGTAAATCGGTATAAAGAAAAAATCTCCCATCAATGTTTAGATATTATAGTATGTTGTTTCAAGGGTTGCATGTTCAATTTCTCAAGTTCTCCTGGACATTTCAGATAATATATAGAGTTCAATATTTACTATCACTCTCATTGCAGATGATGCAGCTGTGTCTGCGCTACTTGATTTGTGCATAGTATTGCAGCCTATTCCCAATACCTTCTTTATAGACTTTTCCCTTTCGGATGCCAATAGCCGTATTTAAATCATGATATGATCTGATAAAAATGGCTGTTACTCAGCCCACCATGATGCAACGTCAGCACAGCTGGTCATTGGCGAGGCCAGGGTTCCCCTCTCCCTCTTACGTCCACTCAATTTAAACTGTCAAAAATATCTCTCGCAATCATTTTGATTCAGCGTCGCATTACGATAGTTCTTCATGTCGTCGCCAAAGACTAAATCACCAGCTGGGCCGTCATCCCCAGCCTCTGGGCCCAAGTCAACGCCGTCTCCACAGGCCGAACTCATTCCCGCCGCTGACAACGACGATGTGGGGTTCCGTGAAATATTCTGTGCTACTAGCTATGCTAACGTGCTGGAAAGGATGTTCGAGATGACGCCGACTCAACGCTTGAAACAGACGCGTAAGATTTACTACTACTGGCATGATCAGTCCATACTGATAGCAATTTTTAGTGACAGCTCAACTGCTTCTGTTTCTTCAAGCATCCTACACTACAGAAGTATTCAGGGTCGCACGTTCCATAGCGACAAGTTCGTGACTGAGTATTCCTTTCCGAATGATGAACAACAACTTGAGTCTGTTGACATTAGGTGAGAGATGTCATCCTCATCCTTCATGCCGCCTGCTCATTAAATGCCAAGCCATCATTACTTGTCGGTTCTGCTTGACGGCCAGTTGTATCTAGCTCCCATCGGAGACAACGTCCAGGTACGTGGAGAATCATTATGGGTATAAATGATCATAGATGTTGATATATGATTAGAAAGCGCTTGACGTTGGCACGGGAAGTGGTAAGTCGGTTTAGAGTTGATTCATGGTCATAGCTAATAAACCGACTAGGGATCTGGGCAATGTACGACAACTACATGCTCTTTTACGCGACGTGACGCTGACACACTTGCAGAGACTTCGCAGATCAGTTCCCCCAAGCAGAAGTAACAGCAACTGATCTCTCACCAACACAGCCAAAATGGGTACCGCCAAATGTGCGTTTCGAGATCGACGACGCCACCGAAACATGGACCTGGAAAGACAACACCTTTGATTTCGTCCACATGCGTTATCTCTTCGGGGCTATCCAGGACTGGACCGCTTTATACCAACAGGCCTACCGTGTTTGTACGCCTGGCGGTTGGGTTGAGTCTGTTGAAGCCGACATTCATTTTCGCAGCGACGATGGCACAGCTGAAGAACAAGAGGTCTATAAGTTGTGCAACAAGCTGTACGAGGAGGGTGGTAAAGCGATTGGTCGAACGTTCTTTGTGCATGACTTGCAACCGAAGGGGATGGAAGAGGCCGGGTTTGTGGACATCAAGACGGTGGACTACAAGGTGAGTTTGCAGTTGACAAGTGAGATTTTGCAAGGCTGATCTGCTGTGTGATTGTAGATCCCGATTGGGGATTGGCCCAAGGATCCAAGACTGGCCGAGGTAGGCCGATTTGTCAAGCTAACGTTGGAGAATGACATTGAAGGTATGCTTATTCTATCCTTTGTTTCTGTTCTATGCTCACAGGTTATTTAAGGATATACTCTGTTGTTGTGGAATAATGTGCTGCAGTGGCCAAAGGATGAGTACCAGGTATTCCTGATGGGTATACGAAAGGCCCTTCGCAACCGCAAGATTCATGGTTATTTCGTAGTGCGCTATGTATACGGCCGCAAGCCAGAATAAGAATGCGGCCCTACAGGATGACTGAGGCATCCGTAGGTTGTTCTGCCCAGCCGGCTTATCGGCCAGAGAGTCTGAACAAGTCACCGTATTACCACACTGCAATGTTTCAATAAGATCAATAATAAAGAAAATCAACTAGTATATACACCACTGGGTCATCAAGGCTCTTTTTGGAACCCAGAACATCTTGACGTATCTAAAATCGAGCCCTTCTAGCACTACTAGTATTCCCTTCTTCTTACCTATCATCGGCTTGTGTATCCCTTGACATCGCGAAAGCTTCTGGGGAGAGGCTTATAT
>JAADJF010000370.1:0-64171 GCA_012932015.1 Fusarium acutatum
CCCCCCCCCAGGGCTCCCGCTCTCTAGCCAAACGGCAACCCGGAGGCGCCCGCACACCCGCGATTCTTGGCTCGGAGTTTTGACCTTTTGAATCGTTCGATTTTGATCCAGATCTCGTACCAACGAAAAAGAAATCGCCCATTAAAAAAAAAGCAACTATGTCGAGAACCTTTTGCCATTCGGATATACATACAAAAGCATGCCAATGCTGACGCCTCTGATTGAATGGGATCATCATCCTGGAAGAAAGCTCTCGTTCTCCTGAATCACTAGCTTCATGCTAATATTCCAGCCGCATTCAACTTAAGAAAACAGTTGCTTTTCTCGTACAAGCTCGAAAACAGGGGTCCTACACTTCGGCAAGCACGGCCGGATGAGCAGTCGTGCCCCATTACGTAGCACCTTGTTGAGTTGGGTTTGTTCATGTGAATTCTGGTCTAAGCTTGTTGCGATTTAATTGATATCAAAAGTGGCATTTGCCTCAGAGCGACCTAAGCCTTGAAACTATATGATGCTGAAGTGCTCCCCCCTTATCAATCATTGTGAAGCTAAAGGAACCAGTGGCTCTATCTAAACGTTAGTGTAATGCTATTATAGCTTGGCCTTGCAGGGCAATTCGTGTCCAAGACCAGAAGATGGTGTGCTCAGGGGTCCAAGTCCACGCGTACATACTATCCTGTTGAATATTCTGCAATCTGGGCTGTCTTGCATCACCGTATCTCTATCACTTTCATTTCTTTTGCGCGGGCCAGTTCCGCAACTTCTTGCCGATATGCACAAAGTGATTGTTCACTTTCCGTACCAATGAGAGCTGCCAATATCCCGGATACAGAACCACTTGGTCGCCTATCTCTGCCACACGCGGAAGCATAACAAACTCGCCGCTGTCTGTAAGACCGATCGCTGGCTCTAACTTGAAGCAAGCACTGATATCTCGCTGCACTTGTTGATTGTCCATGTCGTCCCAGAAAGAATCTTTGTCTCTTATCTTAGAAATGAGCTCTCGGTAGATATCCATGGTACTTTCGTTTCTTTTGCAGTTTTCTGGTGATTGTTCATCGTCTTGGTACATGATGTTTTCGGGCAAACTGCCAAGAATGCTTTGTGCAACTCCTTCAGCCTTCTTGGCTGCATCGGCTTCATACCTCCCTTCATCATTGATCGGTACTTGACATGTCAATAAGAGGCACTGAAGTATCCGAACCATTCGGGTGGCGGCAGGTGTTTCCCATGTATTTAGGTGATCATTGTCGGCCCCGAACACTCGGGCGAGTGTCCAAAGTGGATGAGGGTCTTCTGTGTTCCTGATAGGCCGGTGTATCATTCTGAAAACAGCTGAGACAAAGCTCAACCAGCTGTCGCACGATGCTTCCAACGCCGGACTTGCATCGATGATGGTATGAAAGAAGATTGCAGAACAGGTTAAACTATCTCCATGAATACTCGCTGGTTCCAGGCTATCCCACTCTTCCGGGCTATCATAGTTTGGCTCCTCATAGCCTGTGAATAAGACTTGGGGCGCCTTGTTTTCACTAAACGTCTCGGGGAAGTTATATACCCAGGACGGTAAGTTGTATTCTTGGTTTTGGCCCTGGCGTGCGAGACCTGCACCTGAAAGAAAGCAAAGCGGCCAACCATTCGCCGGCTGTAGCGACTTTAATATCTCCGCGCATGCCTCAGTGTACACGGAGGCAGCAGTCATCTTGCCAGTATAATCAGGCTCCATATGGAGGGTCGTTAACCCTAGTAAAGCGTAGACATGGTCCATGGGGTCTTTGGCGCGATACATCCCGCCCACGAGAAGCAGAAAACTCCGCATCACTCGAATGATAGATTCATCAGCCTTTCCTGCCTCGTGAACGCACACCCGTGCCCAGTCGACTTGTCTCAACGTCAAGAACCGCTGCCAATATATATACCAGAAGTATTGGTAGACCTGGTCCACCTCTGATCCACCTGCCATTTCTTTGATGATATCAATGCAGGATTGAGCATCCAGCAGGAATTTCAAATCAATAGACAGAAGCTGATGGAGCTTCTATATCAAGACAGGGGAACACAACTTCCGCGGCAGGATATATGAACTTCATCAGCTGCACTTGATGACCCTTCTCAAGGTCATCGTCTTGGTTGATGCAGAGTGCATCTGCCCAAAGCCGGCATGACTTAGGGTCTCTTTCAGGAAATGCATTGGCCCAGTGATAAGGTGCATATTCCAGTGCATTTGCAAGACTTGGGGTGACGAACTGCTCCACGCCGTTGACGGTGATTGATTCTGTTTTTCCTTTATCGCCCCAGAGATATGATATCGCGCTGAATTCAGTATCCTCGTCGAGTGATACGGTGGTAAGGCTACAGACAATTTTTGGTTTTGTAGAGAGAATCTCGACAAGGCGGATCTGTCGTCGTGACCGATCCAGAGGTGCATAGAGTCGAGAATCTTTGCTGTCAGACATTTTCCTTATACTGAATGAGAGAAAGGATTCAAGGGGAAAATGAGGGTGACCACAGACGGGGGCTTTTATCAACTGGGCTGTGCAAAATTGTCCAAGTCAAGAGGGAGGTGGCCAACCTCTCATGAGGCTGACTTGGGGTCTTCCCTGGGAATGGTCTGTGAAGGTGAGTGTAAAAGCCACTCCAGTGAGGAAACTTCCTATTATTTTGTCTCATTTACCATAATCTATGTTTTTGTTTAATTTAGGGCATGTAAGCTAATTGATATGGAGCATAAACCTCTCATCTTTAGCTCAAACCCGGATATTCTTACTACTGTCCTAATTCATTCCTTTCGTCGAATTCATCAGCTTTGTTTGAAGCTTGAGTGATAGCTGTTCGGCTGATATTCAAAAGTTCAGGTGGATTCGTTCTGTATTTTCAAAGAGGCTGACGGCTATAACTTGGCCCATATATACGCTTATGACCGTTGCAAAAGCTTATTTTCTATAAGTCCTCGTTGACTCCGTGTATCTCTGACATTTCTTTGGGTAAGATGGGTATTATTCGTAGCCTGCAACTTAGATCGGCATCTATTCTGGATGCCGGTTACATCTTATCTCCACTTCAGCCTCAAATTGAACAACCTCGTGACTTTTAAATTGCACGCTCAGCGCTCGCAGGTCATACCCGTCAAGAACTTTGATGGATGTGTAGGCTTCATTTTTGGAATAATTATTACACAGTTGACTACCTAGTCAAAGAATCTTTACAGCCATGGCATCGGGAATCAGCTCGGACCGAAAACCCCGCGTAGTCGTTCTGGGAAAACCCGAATACATCAGTGATGAGTACATCAAACATTTCAAGAAGGATTTTGATTATGATGTTAGTTAAGAGAGTCCTCTCAGTACTTTTGCCAGCTCAAACATGCCCCGAAAGCTAATAAGTTGAACTCAGGTCCTTGATGCTAGCAACCTCCAAGAAGCTCTAGAGAAGCTCCCTGTCATGCTCCAGGAACACGGCCCAATCGACGCCTTCATCGTCAGAATGGGCAGAGCTCCTTACCGCCCCTTCCAAGATGTTTTTAAACTTCTCACCCCTCATTGCAAGATTATCACCTCGGCAGCAGCCGGCTACGATGATTTCAATGTCGACTGGCTGACTGAAGAGGGAATTTGGCTCTGCAATAGCGTTGATGCTGTTGCTGAAGCTACCGCTGACATGGCGCTCTTTCTCCTCTTGGCTGTTGTTCGAGACGCATACCGCGGTGAGCGTTCAGTGCGTGAGGGCAACTGGAGAGGTCCTGTTGTTCCAAGTAGAGATCCTTCAGGCATGACACTTGGGATCTTAGGCATGGGTGCTATTGGAAAGTATCTTGCCAAGCGAGCTATTGCTTTCAACATGCGTATCAAGTACTACAATCGTCGACAGTTGAGCGCAGATGATGAAGTAAATTACAGCGCTACGTACTGCTCATCTTTGCACGACTTACTCTCCCAGTCGGATGTCGTCTCGGTCAACTGTCCTCTGAACAAGGAAACAGAGAACCTTATCTCGACGAAAGAATTTTCAGCTATGAAAGACGGTGCTTTCATCGTCAACACAGCACGGGGAGCTATTGTCAACGAAGATGCACTCATCAAAGCCTTGGAAAGTGGGAAGATCACACGTGCTGGACTAGATGTCTTTTTGAACGAGCCTGATCTGAACGATTACTTCAAAACAAGTGATAAGGTCGTTGTTCAACCTCATGCTGGTGGTCTGACCGACGTGGCTTTTCAGAGAGGGGAGCGAGAGGCTTTTGAGAACATCAAGGCTTTTTTCAAGACCGGATCGCCCATAACACCTGTCAATAATCCTATGAAGTAGGGCGTTACGAGATGAAATACTGCGCATAACAGCCAAGTTCTCTTGCACCATTGCATCACAGGATCGACTTATACCGACAAGATGGACTGGGCTTTTCATTGTCCTCGTTCTTGTTGCGGTGCATCTTGGGCTCGTCTTTACGACGATTATTCTCTTTGTGCTCAAGACAAAGGCTTCGGCGCTTAGGAACACTTGGCATACTCTTGCGTCGACAGCGCAAATTACTGATAGCGCCAACGGGGCTGATATGATGTTGGATGATGAGGTAGAGAAGTGGGTGAAGGTAACTGGTAGGGACAGCGACGTCTGTGGTATCAAGAGGTCGGGAGAGGGTGGCAAGGTTGAAGTTCAATGTTGAGGAAGAGGAGCTGAGGGCTGCATATGTAATTGACAGTGATCAACAGCGATTCTTTGAGAGATCAAGACATTTAACAAAGGCTCAGAGAGAGCCATTTCGATTATTCATCATCTTTTCAATCATCACTAAGTCCATCGGGGCTCGATCAAGTTGCTCTTAGCTGGCTGCTGTACATGTCGTGAGCTAGAAGCTTACAACAGATGAGAGGTGCAGGTACTACATCCCATGGCCAGACATCACCACATGGACCTCAAAAGATGTAGCTAGCACCTCTATTCAAAGTGCACAGCTCGTGTCTACAATGAAACAAACCAGAGAACCGAAGTGCCCTGAACATTATACAATTGATCGAGTCGAACGCGATCGGAGCAGAATCTGGAAGCACTTTGCAATGCCGCTGCTAACCGAAGATCTAAGGTTTCATGGTCTAACGGTTATGACTGCGGATTCTGATTCCGCCAGCGAGGGTTCGACTCCCTCTGAGACCTTTCTTTTTGTACTCCTAACCAACAGTGAGACCAATTACTCACAATATGCTCCAACTACTTCTTCTCATAAGGATCCTTGAAGAAGATGACCTGCACAGTCATGTCGTCCCTCACATTCCGGCTCATGGGTGGATACGTCGTCATCGCTCCCAGAAACAATCCCCGTCTTGATCCTCCAAGAGCATTCTTAACCAAGCAAACAGCCGCGTTGTCCAGATCCTCGATCACCTGATGCTCTGGTGTAGCTACCCATCCATCTTCTAGTTTTCCCTTAAACTTGGTCTCCTTGAAGGGTTCGGGCTTGCCATTCTTCTTGGCGACTAGCCAGCGCGACACGCATGACACGGCGTCTTCGTTGCTCATCATATCCCAAAGACCGTCGGAAGCTAGAATGACGAAATCTTCCGTCTGGATCTTTCGTGTTGTTACTTCCGGTCGGGCTGTCATGTAAGGCGGCGTCTTGGCACTTGGCCGCGGTGCAGTACCGTAGAAATCGTCCTTAACTTTGCGAATGAGTTCTTCTGGCCATTTCCATCTGTGATCACCAAACGCTCTCGTGATTGCCATTCCAAAGAGTCGACCGGACGCGAGGTTGATCATGTCCTTGATCTCTCCAGGGTGTTCCTTGTCGAGCCTTTCAACCTCATCCTGGTTGAAGCCAGTTTGGTCTTTGCTCAGAACATCGACTTCGTATTTGCTTGTGTTGGGAGACCACATGCCGCGAACAGCACGGGAGTCGCCTGCGACAGCGGTGCGTAGAGTAGAGGTCTTGGGTTCGTACATGGTTAGTAGGGCACAAGATCCAGCTATGGCGGGTGCGACGGCGATGATGACGGCGGCAGAGCCTTGGTCTTGGCCCGATTCGAGAGCTTCTTGTGCGTTGCTGAAGATGCGATCGTCAAGACGGACAAATGCCTTCTTGATTGCATCATCTACTAGCTCATTTGAGCTGGTGGGCGTGATGCTTGACAAGGCATTCGACACGTATGGGACAAGAGCAGCTCTCAACACTTTAGATGTTGCCCATCCTCTTTCGTTTGTGTTAGCGTCGCTCACATCCAATGCTTCCAGGCCACTCACGCATGTCCATCGTAAACCCCAGCATACAGAGTGTTCGTTCCGCCAACGCCCTTGGCCATCTTGAGATCCCATTCATCCTCCATCGGATTATTGCTGCCAAGACGAGCAAAGTCCACTCGTCCTTTGACACCTCCGTTCCCGTCGAAGACAAAAGTGTGAGCATCTTCACGCAGCTTGGCATCTGCGTCCTCCATCATCAACTCCTTGACAGGTGAATTGATCGGGATTTGGTCCTCCGAAGAGAACTCCTTCAGACTGGGGACTTCATTTGTCAAAGATTTTGCCGTGCCTTTGCCGCTGAAGAGATAAACACCAGTGCCAGTGCCAATAACTGCTGCAGATGACCAGACATAACGAGCGTTACTGGACGATGATGTTCGAGTTGACGAGAAGCGCACGCCGACAGGTGCTCGCTTGAGCGATGGACCGAAAGCCCTTAGAGTTCTAGACGGTATGCGAAACATGTTTTCTGATGTAGGTGACAACCATGTGTTGAATGATGAGGCGCCTGATGATACTCTTCGTGGGACACAGTTGGCACGACAACTTGATCCTGGTCTTTGGGCGAAAGTGAGGCTGTAGTGGGCAAATATTGCTGTTTTTAATCCCCGAAGATTCGAATGAAGTGAGAATATCCAGTAAATAAACTGAGGAATTCGATGATCAAATGTTGATAGTTGAAGAGTGAATACCTTGTCTTTTGCAAATGGTTCGCATGGCGTTTCTGGCCTCATGCTTACCCTAAACAAGTCACGCAAGGGCGATGTGCTACACTTTCACGTTTCAAGTTCAATGTGAGATGCGACAGCACAAAGGTAAGGTACGATACTATCTGTACAATCATGAGCAGCTCTAAAATAAACAACGGTTTGGCAAACTTCACAAAAAGCCGAGACATCATGTAATCACAAAGAATCACAAAGGTATTCATTGCCCAATCCATTATACACAACGCCAAACCAAAGCATGCAATCCTCAACCGTCTCACCGTCTCACCGTCTCCCACTCAGCTATTGGCAATCTCCTCCTGCTCATCCTCCCACTCTCCATCCTCCTCCATCTTTTCATTGACCTTGAACTCGGCGTCACCCGCCAGACCCTCACTGTCAAACTCATCCACATCCATATCACTATCGTAGTCGTACTCAAACTCGTCGTCTTTGTCATCATCCTTCTTGCCCTCTTTGGCCTTGGCTGCCTTCTTGCGCTCAACGTTGGCCTTTTGCTCCTTCTTTCGTGCCTCCTTCTCTTGGTGGCGCTTCTCCCATCGCTTCTCGAGCTCCTTAATCTCTTCCTTGCTCTTGTGGACGTACTCGTGCCACATGACCTTGCCGTCGGCGAGACCCTCTTCGACCTTGGTTAGGCGGAGGCGCATTCGGGGACCAAGTTCGACGAGCTTGACGGCGCGGCGCTCTACGTTCTCCTCCTCCGCCTCAGGCTCGGCTTCGTTCTGGGCGGCTGCTTGTCGAGCCTTTGCAGACAAGACCTTTCGAGTTGTGGAGTCCAAGATCTCAACCTCAGCATCCGTGTCCATCTCACTACCGCTAGTCGCATCCGTCATGTATCCATCGCCATTCTCACCACCAATCAAGAAATCCGCTACATCCTCAAGTTTACCCAAGTTAGGCATCTTGCCCTTCCGGCTTGTCTTTGTAGTGACGAACTGCTCAGCAGCGTTCAATCTCCGTAGAGGCTTGGATACTGTGGTGGATTTTGTTGTGATAGCATAGTGTCGGAAGTTGATGATGAATGTACCGTCGTCTTCCTCCGATTGCTCGCGGTTCAGCAGCAGGACTCGTCGGATCGACTTGAGCGGCGTAGCTTGGGGGTTGATGGGAGGGAAGAGGGATTGGAAGACGGTCGTAGCAAGCGATTCAAGGTGCTTAGGAACTTTCGACTTGCTAGTCGAGTCTGGGCGGGTAAAGTTGTTCATGACCAGCTGTAGATGGTTAGCAAAGGCTTGTCAATAACAATTGACGACTTCTTACCAGAGGGGGAGTGATGAATTCCTTGCCGCCGCCCTTAGGATGCTTCTGAGCTTTTTGAACATCCTTGCACAGCGAGTATTTCTCCACGCGAAAGTTCATCGTAGGTCCTCGAGGCGTCAAGGCCATTCGCAAATTGGTGTTTCCGCTCTCTGATCTCGAAAACAACATCAAGTGAGTAACACCCAAAGGACCACACATGGAAGCGTAATCCTTTAGTCTGTTCCCACGTCTCTCTTTCAATCGAGCCGCAGTACCAGGCTCCATGACCTTTCGCACATCGGCCGCAAGCTGGCTAACGCTGGAACCGACTTCACCAGCGCCAATTCGAATAACCATGCTCTTGGGATCCTTCGCGGATGCATGGCCAGCAGAGTCAACATCGGGATTGCTGGCACCCAGGTGGGTTCTCTTCTTTGTTCGTTTACGCGCCATTGTGAAGAAATTTGGTTTTGTTTCGAGTACTCGTCGAAAAGTTGCTTTGGAGCTGCTCTCTGTCGCAAATGGCAGAAAAGAAAAAAAGTTTGGCGGGGACTGCGATAAGATTAGCGCACGTGCGATAAGCCATCCCCACTAAAGTTTATGTGAAGTCTTGACAAAAGATGATCTTTTTTTTGAGTTGGAACTATCTTTTACTTAGACATCGTCCATCATGTTCGGCGCAAAACGAAGAAAGGTCGCGCATGATGCGCCCAAGAAGAAGAAACAGGTCGTTGCTGAGAAACCTGCTCCAGCTGAGCCTGAATCATCTGACGAAGAGCAATCTGAGGAAGAGTCCGCTACTCTAGAGGAGCCTTCTGCTGAGGAAGCAGTTGAGGATGTCCCCAAGAAAACCTTCAAGGACCTCGTACGTCTTGACAACTACTAATTGACTTTCTGTGTCTAACAATTGTCAGGGTATCGTCGACGCTCTCTGCGAAGCTTGCGAAAAGCTCAACTACAAGTACCCCACGCCCATCCAAGAAAAGTCCATCCCCGTCGCTCTCGAAGGCCGTGACATTATCGGTCTCGCCGAAACAGGTAGTGGAAAGACAGCTGCCTTTGCTCTGCCCGTTCTCCAGGCTCTTCTCGACAAACCTCAGCCTCTGTTCGGTCTCGTCCTCGCCCCGACTCGTGAATTGGCAACCCAGATCGGCCAAGCCTTCGAAGCTCTCGGATCGCTCATTTCTCTACGATGTGCTGTGATTGTCGGTGGTCTAGACATGGTTCCTCAGGCCATTGCCCTCGGAAAGAAGCCTCATATTATTGTTGCGACACCTGGTCGGCTCGTGGACCATCTTGAGAAGACCAAGGGCTTTTCGCTGCGAACGCTCAAGTACTTGATCATGGACGAAGCTGATCGACTTCTGGATATGGACTTTGGACCTAGTATCGACAAGATTCTCAAGTTCATTCCCCGCGAGCGACGCACATACCTTTTCTCTGCGACAATCAGCTCCAAGATTGAGAGTCTGCAGCGTGCCAGTTTGAGAGATCCCGTTCGTGTGAGCATCAGCTCCAACAAGTACCAGACCGTGTCGACTCTGCTCCAGCACTACATCTTTATTCCCCATGTCCGCAAGGACGTTTATCTTATCTACCTGATCAACGAGCATGTTGGAAAGTCTACGATCATATTCACTCGAACAGTCTGGGAGACACAGCGTATTTCCATCCTGCTAAGGACCCTTGGGTTCGGCGCCATTCCTCTGCACGGCCAGCTCTCTCAAACTTCCCGTCTAGGCGCCCTCAATAAGTTCCGCTCCGGTACGCGAGATATCCTCGTCGCTACCGATGTCGCCGCCCGTGGTCTAGATATTCCCTCGGTCGATGTTGTTCTCAACTACGATCTTCCCCAGGACTCCAAGACATACATTCACAGAGTCGGACGAACAGCTCGTGCTGGTAAGTCTGGTATCGCCATCAGCGTGGTGACGCAGTACGACGTCGAGATCTTCACGCGAATCGAGGCTGCTCTCGGCAAGAAGCTCACTGAGTATCCTACCGAGAAGGAGGAGGTCTTCACTTTCCAGACCCGAGTTGAGGAAGCCCAACGCCACGCAAGAGTCGAGATGAAGTCTTTCACCGAAGAAAGAGGCAAGAAGGGTAGCACATTGAAAGGCGGACGCAAGAAGGGCGGCAAGCGGGGGAGAGACGACATGGACAAGGAGGAGGGTTAAGAGCTGGTGCCTGGACTGGAGTTTCGGCAGTTCGGCGTTGTTTTGGTCGGGGAAAAAGTGTCAAAGTCGAAGGATTCTTCGATGCTTGCTTCAGTGTTTCAATGTCTATCTTGGCCAGGAGATGTGGATTGCTCAGTTGTAACCTGGAGTGGCTGTAGGCTATCTGAGGTTAGACGATGGGTGCGTCAACGAAGGATCCTCTAATTTAGATGACAAGTTAATTCATTTACTTGCTATCACTAAAGATATTTCGTGTTTCAAAGTTGCACTCAGCTCTCCCACTTTAATCACAGTTCATCAGCCCAGCCTGCCAAGCCCGCTTACATTCTCCTTGTCAAAGCTTCAAAGATCAAGAGTCCAACTCGATCAAGCCCAATTGACTGGACTTTAGGCAACCCCTCATCAACCTAAGCCCTTAATCCACTGACATTCTCAATTATGATTCTAACTTCTCACTCTTCAGCCTTATGAATCATCCCAAAAATCATCTAGTGCTTCTCCAGCCAAGCAGAATCTGAAACAACCCCGTCCCAGTAAAGCGGCCGCTCTACGCAGGGATCACGAAGATCTTCACAAGTTTCAACGCTCGTGCTTTAACCCCGAATGGCTTCGCGCAGGTCAGCTTTTGTTTCGCCAGGACCAAACTCCATCTCTTATCCCTGTTGTTTTAAAGGCGGCCGCTCCCAGAACTTGCACCATCTTGAGATGAAAGGAGTTTTGGTGTAATTGTTTCGTGTAGCAAAGTTGTATATATATAAGTTGATGAAATGTAGGATGAGGAATGCTTTGGTCTGTAGTTTCGTTCGTTATAGGTGTATTGATTACACTGTCCATTCGTTGATATTGATATCGTTACGTTCTTTTCATCATGTATACTTCTACTCTTCTTCTCACACTCGTCGCTTCTGCGAGTGCTCACATTGCTTCTTGGAACAAGGGCATGTACTGCAAAGTAAACCTCCCCTAGCCATTTATCATCAAATTCTGACTCTTTAGGGCGGCAATGACTCTTCTGTCGACAATGCCAACACGAACCTCGCCGTGAACCCTCTCTACAATCTCCCCAAGTCCAAATGGTGGATGCAAGCCGACCGCGGCTGCGATGCCGTGCCCCCTCCTAAGGGCGAGTTCCTTGAGCTTCCAGCCGGTAAATCCTTTATGACCGAACTCGCCAACAACCGTGCCTTTACGACACTCTCTTACAAGGGAGAGTTAACAACAGAATGGCAGGATGGCAAGAACCGCTCTATGCCTTGGAGAGGTCCTGAAGGTGGCTGTCTCATGGATGGTGGTGACGGCTCAGGTGGAGAGTTGCATACCAAGAACATTGAGTCAACTGGTGGAACAGCCTGGGCCATCTCGTACGAGAGCGATATCAGCAAGGTCACCATGGATAACCTTGTTGTTTTCTCTGTGCGATACTAGTAAGACTCCAGTCTTAGACTCATGGTTCAAAACTGACGAAACAGTTCTCCTTTCTTTCGCGAAACTTGGTACGACGTCCCAGCCGATATGCCTGCATGCCCTGAAGAAGGCTGCTACTGCGCGTGGCTTTGGATCCCCGATGGCTGTGAGTCACTCCTCTTGCATACGAAAAGCATAATTGACGCCATGAACAGGTGGTCAGCCAAACATGTACATGCAGAACCATCGCTGCAAGGTCACTGGAAGTACTTCCACCAAGAAGCTCGGCAAGCCCAAGCCTCCCGTCTACTGCCGTGACAACCCTACCAAGTGCGTCCCTGGACCCAAGCAGATGATGGCATGGAATCGTAAGTTTATCTCGATCAAGTTTGTGGCTGTCAGTGACTAATATCGTGCAGAGGCTGAAGGCAACAACGTCAACCCTCCCAATGGCAAGACTCCTACTTACAACCAGCGAATGGGTTTCATGGATGGCGCTCAGGACGATATCTTTGTCGATGAGTAGTTTGGCAGCAGAGCATTGTACGAGTAGTGATCAAGTCCTTCCGGAAGGACTAGCTTTCTCTTCTATTATCCATATGGTCTGACCCTAGGATCTAAATTGTATTCTTCATCATAACATCGTCGAGTCCCACCCAAATGTTATAAAGGTCAAAAGCGTGTAATGGCATCCTTTAAGTCGTCTTCTTGACAATAACAAATCGTTTCTTTGGCAATTCTAAGTATAATAATGATACAGAAAATAGTTAGCCCAATCCCAGCCTCTATAATGATACCCAGTAAAACTGCCCTGAGACGCCAATTCGCCGTACACAAAACATAATCACCACGCTTCAGCCCTTACGGAATCGTCTGGGTCCCAATCTTCTCGTCGTTCATCGCCGTCAACATCATCTTCTTCCTCTTCACCATCCGCCAATTCTGTATCCTCGTTGCCGAGAGTCTCTTCGCCTTCCTCACGACTCTCATCGTGTTCTTCTTCCTCCGCTACCTCCTCAGCCTCTTCCTCACCATCGCTCTCCTCGGCTTCGTCGTCTCCCTCGCTTTCACTATCAGCGTCTTCACCGCTTGACTCGTCGGTATGGTGTCTCAGGTTGGGGAAGATAAGCCCAGGGGGCACCTCCTCATCGTAGTCGTCAGGGACATCGCTGAGGTCACTCTCATCATCGGCTGAATCGTGAATACTGCCTGGCTCGCTCTCAGCCTTATCATCGACGTGCTCGTCGCCGTTGTCATCATCCGCGCCATCTTCATGATCCTCATCATGCTCTTCCTCATGGTCTTCGTGATCCTCTTCGTGTTCTTCTTCATGCTCATCTCCAGCATCCTTCATATCAACATCAACGTCGTGACCAGCTTCCCGTCGAATCTGAGCATCAGCTTCCTCGTCACTGCCCGCATCGCTGGCATGCTGAATAGGCGTGTGGCTACCACGCTTACCGCTCGAGACACTGCCAACTCTGCTCTTACTTGACTTGGGCGCCTCCAGAGCTCGGACGACTGCTTGCTCAGCCTTGCGCAAGACATCGGGTCGTCTGACGCCAAGCTTTCGCGCCCGTGGTGCAGCCTCATGCTTCTCTGTTTCCATGGGAGTTGCTGTGCCTGTGATGCTCTCCTGTCCATTGGGCGCATTGAGGATATTTGCGAGCGAGCTAGTGGCTTTTGCCTCTGCTTGCGCTGCCTCGAGCTGGGCCGCAACCTCTTTAGCATGGTGTCGCTCCTCCACGACCTTGCTAGGGTCTGGGCCAGGCAGTGTCTTGGCTATCTCAGAATAGATCCTGGAGTAACAATCGTTCAGAAGATCATCAATGGGTGCCACTTTCATAAGATTAGCATTGAGCTTCTTCAGCTCGATGGTTTCCTTCATGCAGTTGAACAATGGAATGTCAGCACCGTCGCTTGCGGCCCAGTCTGCGATTCTCTCTCCAATAACCTCGAACTCCTCGCTGGAAAGAGACTTGAACACGTCGTCCGAGACTGGTGACACATGGTAACCTTCTCGTAAGAGCTTGAGGTAAGCCATGCAGCATGACTGCCATAAATCGGTGAAGTGGTAATAGTCTGCACCCTTCTTTCGAAGACGTCTCAGAAGTTGCTCCAGATTATTGCGATCTGACATAATGACCAACAGCTTAGTCATGAAGCGGACGTATTGCTCTGTGTAAACGTGATGTCGACCGGGTCGCTCCGCATCGCACTTCCAAACGTTCATAACCATCGTCTTAGTGACCATGCTGTCCCGAAGAATGCCGAAAGCAGCCTTTGCTTCCACTAATCTATCACTGCCCTGCGCCTCATTGGCCTCATCGAACAAGATTCTAGCGTGCCTGATGATGATGCGATGCTGCCAGTTAGACTTATCCTTGTCTCTGAGCTTGGTGAGATTGCGAATAATGTACTCCTCCCAATCTTCAGGCTCCGTGAAGGAAGCAAAGTGATCATCAGGGTTGACAGGTAGGCCAAATGGCTGCTCAGCTAAGATCGCTGCAGCGTCTTTAGATGGTAAGTCTCCTCGAATCACCAGCTTGTGTAAGATGGAAACTATCTTGTAATGTGGCTCGAGGATAGGATCGCTGTTCCTACCCCGCCGGGCATTGTGCGCTACCGTGACTGCTTTCTGAAGTGTATGGATCAATAGTTCAATGCTGATCTTGGACTTCATGTCCTTGACGTCGAGTTGGTCCTCGGAGGTCTGGTACATCTTCCAATAGCACTTGGAGAGCATGTACGGGTTCCTGTCACTGTTAGACTCAGCATACACCTACGTGGGGGCTTCAACTTACTTCCAATCGGTTGGCTTTCGTTGCATTGCCATCCTGAACAGCTTGGCTGCAAATTTCCAGACTTTGTACTCATTCATTTGTGGGTGCAAAATCTTCTTGAAGGTTCCAGCTCCCATATCCTCGATAAAGTACCTTTCTTGATCAGAGTGATGGAACGGTTCCATAGCGAATGGCTCACGGCTTGAGGCATACATTCGCATAGCAAATTTGTGATACAGGTCATGCAAAGGGTCTCCATCGTGCGTTTCAACTTCCACGTTACGGGAGTGTGAAAGCGCGAGGGTATAGCAATGGATAGCATTTCGCTGGAACTTAACCAACTCAGGTCGGTCCTTGTTCATCTTGTCAGCAGTCCAAAGAACCGCCTCATCCAGTTCGTAGTCAAAGCATTCGGCCAACCGGAACCAGGCATCCCACCTGTCTGCAGTGAACTGAAGTTGTAGTCTCAAGAAAGTCGCACCAATACGCAAATCGTCGGTTGCGCCAGGAGTCTGTCTACGATTCAAGTCGACACCCTTGAACTTGGTGAGAGCCATCATGCCGAGCAAAAAGAACCAGCCATGAGTTGCGAGGATGGTCTCCGGCGTATTAACAGACACAGCGTCGACTGAAACTTCCCCAGTAAGGGCTCGGTACAGACGCAGTGGGTGTATAGGCCTCTTCAAGTATTCGGTAAAGTTGCGGAGATTGTGGTACATCTGGGACGTTGACTTTGCTTGGCCAAGAGTCTGCTGCATGTGGTCAATTGTTGTCTTGAGATCTGACTTGAGAAGATCTTTCATCGGCATGCGGTTCGCGAGGATAGTAACCCTCTCCACGAGTTGCATGGTCTGTCGCTTCTCAAGCTTCTCGGGAGGACAGGCGTGATCCTGGACTTCCCAAACGCCTGCCCCAAGTTTGAGACCATGTAGATCGTAGAGCACTTGTCCAAGATAGTCTTCCCAGTTCTCAATATTCTTGAGCTTGAGAAGTTCGACACGCATAACCTTGAGGAAGATCTTGTTTGAAGCTTTGCAGAACTTGCGAATGCCAATAACCTGGTGGATGGCGGCGAGGAAGTCGGCCAGGTCCTTTTCGGGCCCGATTATGCAATTGTCCTCATTGATGCCAGCCTTGAACATGGTGTATTGAAGGCACCATGCACGAATCTGCATCTCCTTCAATTTGTTCTTGAGTGATTGGAGAGCTGCTTTCGAAGCAGCATTGCCAGGTCGTTCTGTCTTGAGGCCAATACGAACCTCATCTTCGCAGAGGCTCGACACGTGCAGCAAACAGTTGACCTTGGCGAGCGCGGCAGTGGTAGATTTGATGTGAGCATCGTCAATAATCTCGAAAGCGGTGTTATCATTGAGCGCAGAATACAGCGCACTAATGAGGAGCTCATCCAGCGATTTCAGAGTGCGCATAAAGAGCAACTTCCTGGAATCGGCCGGAGTGTTGGCATATGTTTCGCCTTCCAGATCTGATACGATCAACTCAATGCTCTTCAGATAACAAGAGAATTGCTTGGTAGGATAACCGATAGCGTGGTAAGCGGTTCCCAAACGTGACCACAGAAACAACCTAAGCTCTGTGCTACTGTTATGAAGAAATTTCCACAAGTCTTGCAGGCTCTGACTTGCACAGTCCGAGAGTGACTTCTTTTGCTTGTCGCTTGAGCTTGAGCCTGAATCATCATCTTCAGTGCCTGGACTCTCGGGGTCTGCCTCCTGGTCGGGGACGCAGACTGAAGAAGGATTGAGAACAGGTTCTAGCGTCTCGATGACAGAGACTGGATCCTCCATATTATCCTGGAACAATCCGAGGAAAAAGTCCATTGTAGTGAGCTTGGAGATTTCGCGATCCGCGGCTTCTGGGGAGATCGTTGGCATGACTACGTTGTTTGGCAGCGAAATGGTAGGGATCTTCTCATCTGCCAGGTGGTCTCGTAGAGATGTCCACATGAGAAGGATGTGTTCGCGCACAGGACGCTCAGAATGTGAAGACACAAGAACTGAGGTCCATAAGAAACGTGCTGAAAGTTCATCGTTTGAAGGGCGATCGAGTGCCTGGATGTAAGCAGAAGCAACGTTAAGCCACCGCCCGAGTCGGTATTTGGTCTTCATACGAGTTGCATAATCCACAACGCTGTTAGGGTTGGTGATGAGTTCGTATATGTCGATATGAAGTTCATAGATCATTGGGACAATGGTTTCGAGCTCGGCCAGCTTCTCGGGTGAACCACCAGCCAACTCCATTTTTTCATTGATTCTTTGATGCAATGCTGCGTCCGAATGATTGAGCATCTGGACTACAGATAGCTTCATCTTGTCGGACCACTTGGTTGTTGCATAGCTCTGGCTAACAGCTCTGACCCATTCATATGCGACATCTTCAACGGTCATCCATGATCGAGATTCTCCGATCTTTGTGGCAAACGACCTTAAGCCCTGTGTCTCATTGAAAGTCGGCGTTGAGTTCTGGTCTTGTGAACTTGTTTTCGCATGCTCCAAGAAAGATGATGGACCGAGGGGTGCTTGCTCATTCTTATGCAAGAACACCTTGGCGACCTCCTCACGAAAGTCAACAATGGCACTGCTCAGATCCCCTGCGGCCAGATTTGCGATCTTGCCTGGTCGGTCTTCAACAGCGCATGAATCGATGAGTTCGGTGATGAAATCGAAGGTCGACTTATCGTCCACCCCCAGATTTTCCAAGACGCTCTTGGTCATTTGGAATAGATTTTGGTCAGCGCCTTGATAAGGCTGTAATTGATTAGCAATTAATGTGCTGGGATCAGTTGATTCCTCAGCTTGTAGTGTTTCTCTTCGTCGAACTCGTTTACTGCGTTTCTCAGTCGCATTCTCTTCTTCCGCGCCGTCTGGCAGTCCCGCTGCAGATTGCGATCGTTTTCTTGTTGATACTCCGTTGGCTTCTTTTTTGGGTTGGTCACCAGCCTTTTGGCTGTCTTCGGTGGCCTCAGATGCAGCTTTTTGATCCTTAGGTTCTGCTTCAGGGCTACTCTTCTCAGACGGTTCCGCTGGCTGGATCGGCCTTCCTATCGCAACTTGAATTTCTGAACTGATACTTTCAGAATCGTTCGAGGGGGTTTCTACAACAACCTCGTCCACGCTGCTGTTCAAGATTTCATCGAATATGTCAAATACCTCGGTATAATTTGTAAGACGATTTATGATTTCATCACCAAGACTTGCCCAGGACGACACTGTCTTAGGATCGCTGCGGCTGGCATTCTCGGCCTCTCTCATTTCTGTGTCCTCTGCAATCTGATCCTGAGTAACGGGGTCTTTGGGTGGTATCAATGACTTAGTAGGGTCGGGTAGAAAGGGGATGGGATCAAGGTGACGCTTGAGAAGAGCAGGCATTTTCTTCTTGAGCCAGGGAGCCATTATCGGATGCGATAGAGCCATGTTGTCACCAAGAAGCTGCAGTTGGTCCTTCAACTGCTCACCAGCCATGCCTTCTGCTAAAGAGGGAGGGTCAACTTCCACAACAGCAGGGTCGTCATCCAACTCAATCGCAGCCTCAAGACAATACCGCTTGATACGGTGACTATTCATGGCGCCGGCGAACCGAGCAGCCCTTCTCCAGAGCTCTGGATCGGACGGGTCCTGGTCCAAAGCAGTCATCCAGCTATCCAAAACTTTGTTTGCATGATCGTCATGATATTTCAGTCGGGTCTTTTCCTTGAATGCCGGATTTGAGGTCGATTCGTCTTTGTACTTGTCGACAAAGAACTGGCCGTAGTTTTTGTACGATAAATAGAGCGCTTGAGAAAGACTAGCTGCGACACCATCTGCCCCTCCGGCATCGACATCTAATCCTCCATCTGTGAGCGAATGGTCCAAGTTGGACACATCTGGTTGACCGTCTGCATGTCGCTCTGCTCGTTCGTAGTCGGTTTTGGCTTCTCGGTATTTGAAGATCTCGGATTCGAATAGCTCGTTGTATGCGGTTTCGGCAGCTTCGCGCGATCGGGGTCCTTGTGCATGGAGTTTCAAGGCATTCTGGAACCTTTTTAGAGCTTCGTCGACCTAAAATAGGTCAGTAGGTGTGCGCGATTGCTTCGTGAGCTGTCAATCTCACATGAATCTCCTTTGTGGTATCGATTTGTTCGTCGATATTGTCCTCTGGCTCGAGGTTGATTGCTTGGAATGCCGGCTTTAAATATTTAATTAGCAAAGATTCTCTCCAATATCTGGGTATCATACCATATTGGCGGTCGCAATACTTCTAGAGCAACAGCCGACATTCGTGTGTGCGATAAAGGATATCCTAACAAGTTGGCTATTTTGATGAGAGTTTGGGGTCAATTCGGCATGCTTGGCGGACGTCCACCTCATTAATTGCCCTGACGAAAGCGCGTTCTAAGACGCGGATCATTTCAGCCCCATTACGCCACACAGAGACTCGGTTTGTTGCGGTAGGAGCACGTGGATGTGGCGGTGTTTAGAGCTGCACGGCCCCTAACGTGGCCTGGACTAACTCAGTACGTAGCTCCAGCTATCAAGGAGAGCAAGGAGCAAGGCCAGATCTTAGGGAGGGACCAGCAACCAACGGTTGGCTTCAACATCTTACGCCAGCTCCGCAGTTCTCGTTCTCGATTCGAGAACAAAGAGATCGCAACCGACCTCGACTTTTCCCCTCTTTATTCCCTAGACGAGTCAATTTCGACAATCCTCGCTACAATTTCGACTCTGATTTCCATTATCGGTTCACGAGGAGCTCGTCGTCATGGTCGCGCCAGCGGTCCCTGAGTGCGCAACACCATCGATATCCTTGGCGTTCATATAGCTAACCTTGAGATAGAATCACCGAGGAGATCCTCCACGAGTCGATCGATGCACGAACCGAATCCCTCTCTGGTCTAAGAGAACTCGGTCCTCCCGATCTTGTTCATTTACTCAAGCATGCCGTGCGAAACCCAGCTAAACAGGTATGCAAGCTTCTCGGCGCAAGGGAGACCAGGAACTGACTTTTTAATTAAAGACTGGCGTCTACCACCATGTCACCGGTGTCGATGCATCCTCTTCTGCGAGTCTAGCAGCATATATTAATACCCTAACCTACAAAGAATCTGGGCCAAATGCGACAAACAAGATTGTCGAGGGTGTCTACTGGTACGTCATGACTCCTATGCGCCCCTGTATTCGCGATTGCCGGCCCTAATTCTGAATAGCTGCTACAATGCCTTCTCGCGACTCGACATGCGCGTACACGTATCGATCCCCGGAACCGTAGAAAGCTACTGCGTTGACGAACGAGGCGAGAAGAGGAAAGCATCGGAGGAGCTTTGGCTGGAGACTTATCTATGCAGTGTTCTTCGAGCTTACTCGTATGCAGACGATGGCAGCGGCGATACCATTCGAAAGATCATGGGTGTTCGAAGATTCAATCCTGTTACAAACACTGAAACCGAGCACCGTTTCCTTCATGCCGCAGAACAGCTCTTCTTCAGGGGTATGCCACCCCACACTGGCTACTCTGCCTAGGCTAACCAACTCTATAGGATGGCAGCTGGGTTCCGATTCTGTGGTTCAGGTCCCTACCAACGTGTCGAATCACCTAACTACGGGTCTGCTCAAGTATCTCGAGACAACTGGACGCTATGCCTCTGGAATCAACTTGTTTGAGAAGCTTCGAACGCAAAGCGTCGAGGTATCATCCCTACTAGCGAAGGTCATGTTCATGGGACACGAGGAGGTTGCTGGGGTCCGTACGCTTCACCAGTCCTTGCAAGAGACTCCAATGGACTATGTCATGCTCGACACTCAAGCAGAATTCTTGTTGCACAAGGCCAAGAGTGCCCCTACGCCTGAGCTCAGAGACGAAAGACTGAAGATGTCTCTTGGTTGTGCGGATCGCGCTACTGTCGCCGCCCCAACCGAGTTCAGCACCTGGGCGAGACTGGCCCAGGTATATGTAGCCATGGAAGATTGGGACAATGCGCTTACCATTCTCAACTCATGCCCTATGTTCACTTACCAAGACAAGGACACGCCTCTGATGCCAGAACCAAAGGAGGTCCACTTGCCAACTCTCCCTGAAACTCGCCTTGATGAGATTGACAGCGAGCCTGAATCGCGATACTCAGAGCAGGTCGACCCCAGCTTGCTCAACCTGCGAGCGGCATCCTACAGGGGCACTTTTAAGAAAGCGTACGATATTCTGACTGAGATGACCGCCAAGATTGGTTGGGATCAGCTGCTGAAGATTAGGAGTAATGTATTTGTGATGGAGGATGAGTACCGCACGGAGAAGCAGGAGGCTACTCAGCCAGCCTCCTCAGCAAAGCGAACTCCTAGCACAGATGGTCTGCGGGGCACACCCGATCAGACTGTCAATCAAGATGAAGAGACTGAGGACGAAGAGGCAGAGAAGCTTGATGAGGCCGCTTCCAAGGCTGAGGAAGCCGGCGAGGAGGTCCCTGCAACCAACGGTACCAGTGAACAGGACAAGATCGAGAAGCCTTCTAATGTGATCGACCCAGGCGAGGCAAAGGCGGACAGTGAGGTAAGCTTATCTTCATATCATGCAGGATCAAAGCTAACAGTTCACAGACAACCAAGAATGACGAGCACTTGTCCAAGCTTAACACTAAACGCCTTTGTGAGCGCTGGCTAGACAGTCTCTTCATGGTGCTCTACGAAGACCTGCGTGTTTATACAATCTGGCGTACCCAGATGGCCCAGTATCGCGCCCAGCAGATGCAGTACAAGAAGTCGGCAGAGGAGTGGGAGATCCTTGGTTCTCTCGCCGAGCGTCTTCAGCACGTCGACGAAGCTGTCGAGGCGTATCGCGCATGCCTATCAATCCGATTCAGCCCCAAGGCCCTCGCCGGCATCCTACGTGTCTTTGAAAAGACCAAGAGCACAAGAGAAACGGTTGCATCCGTCATCCGACTAGTGACATGGCAGTACCGATGGTACAGCGAGTTCAGCCCCGAGCTGCTGCACACGATACGGACTCTGATCGAGGACGAGGGAGCAGTGAAGGTCCGGAGCATCATTCAAGCTACTAGCTTGCCGCAGAATGTGCTGGATCTCACACATCACTATGCTGCGCTGTGCGCAACATTCAGGAGCAGTGGTACCGACGGTTAGGATTGAGCGATATGATCTGTTTCAAAAGGATGTTTGTCGATGATGGGTGTTTAGATATACATTGGGGAGATGCGTGGTATAGGAGCAAGCTAATTGACGATTCAAGTCCTTGGTAGGGTAAAAGTTTCGTTCAGGGAGTTTCTGGGTGATGTGTGATTCAGTGTTTGAAAAATAGTAATGCGATCTGTATTTGTATGAGCAGCATGGCCCTCACTGATCATGGTTGTTCTCGGGTTGAAGCTCCTGTACATAACCTTGATTCTGTGCTGAACAGCTACGGTACTAGATGCTCTTAGGCTGGAACCCTTCTCATCCATGGGTGAAAGTGGTCTCCTCTCGAGAAACAGAGTGCTTTCATGTGCTGTGCTCCGGCCGCCAAACTCTGCTAACGTGCATCTGTTTCAATTCTATATCTGATTACTTACATTCTCTCAACTGTTTATCAGAGTCGAGTCTGTCTGAACCTTGCCCAATATCTTGGCGTGATAGCGCAAGAACATCCTATGTTATGTTTATTTAAAGACTGACACACAGCACAATTGCCCGCGTCTCTCAGATCAGTTCTTTCAGAGTCTCGTCAGTATCTCGGTAATGGAAACGCCTCCTTGAAGCAATATAAACGTTCTTGCTCATGACTTGACTGCTCCACTACGTTTCATCGAGGAGGCCAGTCCCACAGAAGCTTGAGGATGGCAAACTTTAGGACCTTTATCCTCAGCGAGAAAAAGATTTAGGTAAATTTAGTATATCTTAGCAGACCTTAGGTTTAGACAAATTAATCTTGGCAGCTGGCTGAGCATCAGAAGTTTTTTTTTGCTCCTTGGGGGATGGATTGCAGGTAAGGTGAGGTACGCTAAGCTTCGTAGGTACATCGAGAGCTGTTGCCTCCAACAGCAGGGTACCCCACCATCGTCATACCTTTCCTTTCCTTCTACACCTCCTGCTTCCAACTTCAACTTCAACTTCTACATCTACATCACGCAAACAAACAGTCTATCGTTCAACCCTTCATCATCTCAATATCGAGACCATCAAGAGAATATCCCCGCAAGTAGAGGAGAGGCACGACATCATCCCCCCATCCATAAGCTAGCTAACAGCTACATCGTCCGACAATGTCCAAACGTATCACAAAGGTAAGCCCTCCTCCTTTCCATCCTCGATACCACCTATTAACATATTCCAGGAATTCGCTGAGATTTCCCAAAACCCGCCTGAGGGTTTCTCCGTTTCACTCCCACCTGATGAGTCCATCTACACCTGGCATGTAACGCTCACGGCACCTGAGTCAACTCCCTACTCCCCAGGCAAATTCGGAATCGTCCTGACCCTGCCAACTGGGTACCCCTTCAAGCCGCCTGTCGTCAAGTTCGTCACTCGAATCTATCACCCCAACGTCACAAACGACGGCCAAGGCAACATCTGCCTTGGCCTCCTCAAGCCCGATGCTTGGAAACCTAGCACGCAGCTCCGCGCCGTTCTCGAGGGCCTTCGAAATCTCCTGGAAGAGCCCCAGATTGACAGCCCTCTTGAGGAGCGCATTGCCCAAGAGTATCAGAACAACCGTGCCGAGTTTAATAAAAACGCCAAGAAACATGTTGAGCTGTATGCAATGGGTTCGCCTGACTTCCCTCCAGTTGCCTAGAATGACAGTCTTGGAAACAACGGGCGCTGCGTCGTAGTACTAGGACCTTTCAGTACGCCTGCGCCTCCCGCTCCCGCACTTCAATCGTATTTCAGACCACATATACCAGTCATAGCAAGGCTGAGACACGTTACACACCCTAGAATGCTACGCCCCCCATTGCCTTTGGATTATCACAGTCCAGAGCAAAGAGCAGAGGCATGGGAAATAATACGGGAATTAGTACAAAGACAACTAGAATATGACCAACTCCGGGCTGATGTAGCGGAAGATATCATCACATCGGCTGACGAGGGGGAGGGGGAGCAACAAGAGCGAGGAAGGTTCAGAAAATGGTTGCGTGGCATCAGGAGGCGTCTTGCTAGGTACCTGGGAATTTTATAGCAAATGCTTAAAAAGGGCGAGATCAGCTAAATGGAATAGCAAACACACAGGATGTATCTTGATGCCTCTCCGGGCTTTCTATCAGTATATCATTATTGGAAAGGAAAATACAGATGAACTACAACGACAGGCGACTTCTATCTCATCACTAAGTCCTCCGGATCATCGTGAACTCATCTATATCAGGTAATCTTTGCCAAACCTTTGGTATCATGGCAAAAGACGTGCTATGGTATGTGAGTAATTTCTCAAGGGCGAGCCTGGTAAGCAACATTGTTTGTCATGCTATAACGTGAAACCCGCTGCTGATTGATGCTACAAGTAGCTGAAGTTGGATTTTAGTCCCAAATGAGAGAAATCCAGACCAGATGCGTTTCGTGTAGTGAACGTTGGACTTTGACGCTTTATTTTTGCATCCTCCTTGCAAGACTCCATTCTCAATGTCAGTGTAAGTGTCAGCATACCTGTTCTATCCCTCTCAGTTATTTCAGTGCAGCATGGCTGATGTTTGTCTCACTTTGGCCATGCTCACAAGACTCATCATGAGACATTATCATTTACCACGAGTAAATTCCCCGATCACCTTTGTCTCAGACAGATCGAAGCGTGTGGACAAGGGTGAGACATCAATAGACCACGCGCAGAGGCTAAGAGAACGAACAGTCATGTAATTATCTTTCATTCCATTAGGGTATCAAAAAAGGTTATCCCCCAAATCTACTCCTCGACAATAAGGTTCTACCCAGTTCATACGTAATTTTCCCCCCATCTATATGAAAACCAGACACCGCCTGGCTTTGCCAGTCCTTTGCATCCTAGCCATACCCCCCTCCGTAGGAAGTCTTTTTCTTCCCTACAAGAGTGCTGTGAGGTTGGTGGTGCTTTTTTTTGTCTTGTCGCAATGCAGCCGTAAACCATCGTCATCAAGTATAAACAGTGTTCCTTTTTAGGTTCCATTCCATCCTGTACATTCCAGCCGTCCAACGCTGATCCCTCCCCGCTGCTTTGAGGCATTGTAAACGAGCTCCCCCAGATGTTGGGGTAAGCTGAAAAAGAAATAAAGGAAATTTTGAAAGGAAGGTTGAATATGAAAGTGAATAAGAAAAACGAAGACACAATCCCAGCTAAATCGAGAAATAGACCATGCCTTCCATCGAAACGCCATTCCATGATAAGGTTCGGTGGCTCACACCTGTTTCAGTGCGAGCCAGGGTGTACCGAAATGAGAAAGAAGTGAGGTAGTAAAAGGAGATGTTGAAGGTGTGTTGAAGGGGTTGGGGTGATATGATGATGTTGACGCGGCTCAGATGTTTAATTTCCTGGTGTTTCGGGTCGGGGTAGACAGTGGTGGCTGTCCTCCGACTCCGCCTATCCGACGTTCCATGTCTTGCCCTGACGGACTCGATCCAGCTGCGCCTTAGCTCGTCGTTGCTGGCGCTTTTCGTCAATCTGGACCTGGCTGAGGTGCCCGAAGCCATTCCGTCGTTTGAAGCAAGCCTCCATAAGGGCGTTAGCGTCGATCAGCCGGCGTGGCATCGATTGCACAACACCAAACATCTCCATAGGATCGGCTACAGCCCGAATCTCGCTCTCGCCTAGCTTGAAGATGGCCAGTGCAATGCGGAACAGAGTCTTGGAGCCCTCGTAGAAGAAGACATCCCACACCCGGAGAGTAGTCTCAATTGGGAGCGTTCCTATGAAGCAACTCATGAACCAGGCCGTCATGCAAAGAGTGATTGGTGGAAGGCGGTCAGTTGGTGTTGACATACGTGCGAGTTCCTTGCGACGCGAGCGAGTGAGGCGGATCGACTTGCTTGTCGAGGGTCGTGAGTTGGGATCAGCCTCAAGCTCGCCACCGACCTTGTCCCAAACGGCAGGCATGGAGGTACGCATCTCAGTCATGAGAACGCCCAGATCAATCTTGGATCCCTCGAGACTCATCTCATGGGTGCCGGGGAGGTAGATGCGTGTAATGACATTGAGAAGCCAAAAGCACTGCTCCTCGGTGTCAACAAACAGAAGGAGAAGACCAGCGAGGAAATTCAAGCTCTGGCAGTATCCGATTCTAGGGTTGTAGACAGCAAAGGCATGAAGGACGCGACGGAGAGAAGTGATGATTGGTGTCTCTCCGTCCACATTGGGAGGCGCTGGGCTGGATCCCCGAGTAGAGTCCGACATTGTTGACTGGCTTTCTCTAGCGCTGCTCGATGCCGTGTCCATCCCGCCGGGAGGCTTGAACTTAATGTTGTCAGGGAACGTCCGATGCAAATCTCGCTCGATAGCTTCAGCATCAACGTCCTTAGCTCGCTTAGTTGTTAGCTTATCGTAGAGACCCGAGTGCTTTGCCAGAATGGCGGGACCGCCAGCGTAGTAGAACCAAGCTGCACCGCGCCATTCGGGAGGAATGCCCTTGCGAACAAAGCGCTTTGTCTTTGCGTTGGGAGCAGGGAATCGGTTGGGGTGATCTGTCATGAGAGCATTATCCTTGAGGTAGGCATTCCACTTCTTCCGACGGCGTGCCAGGTACTCAGTGTATCCAGCATTCCAGGCATCGTATTGCTGCCGCGTCACGTACTGGTTCTCCTTCTTGAAGCCGTATCGGTCACGAGCGCCAGGGTCCTCAGGCTCGACGGGTTCAGGTGCAATAACAGGTGGTGGAGGGGCGGATACTGGTTCAGGTACAGGCTGAGGCTCAGGAATGGGTGCGGGTGCTGCTGTCGGTGTTGGTTCAGGTGCGGGCTCCGAAGCGTAGCCCATATTGCGTCCAGATTCAGGGGTTTCGGGTCGCTCGGAAGGCTCACGAACAGGTGAGAGGGGCGCGGAGACGGGTGGTGCGCTTGTAGGTGTTGGATCGACAGGAGGAGAAGGTTGTTCATTAAGAGAAGGCTCAGAGTCCAAAGACTTGGCTGAGTCTCGCTTTTCGTTCATTCCGCGACCGTAGTTTTCGGCGATATGAGGTACTGATGATGTGAAGGCTGGGTGGGTGAAGATCATCTTGGACATTCGAATCTCCATGTCGAGGGTCGAGTTGGACTCTTGAACCTTGCGTTGAGGGAAATCCTCGTCATCTGCATCGTCTCTGATGCTGTGTCGCTGATCCATGTCTGAGGTTGATGTCACGGGGCGAGAATTTCTGTTGTGATAATCAGGGTAGTGCACGTCGTCTTCGTCGTCGTCGAAACCTTGCTCGTACATGCCCATAACATCCTCAAGGCTCGGTTCGTCGTGTTCGGGATCGTTGTCGTTTTCAGGGTTGGCTTCTTGCTCCCCTTCGCCTTCAGGGCTCGGATATAACGATGTAACGGAGCTGTCCTTTGTAAGGACGCTACTTCTCTCAGTTACTGCAGTTCCTGGAGCAGTAGATTCTGTGAATTGAGAGCGAAAGCTCGATCTAAATTCTTCACCACTCATCCACGGGGCGACGACAGGGCTCGGTGAGGCCGACCCTGGGTTGGAGTAGCTTAATGGTGGCCGTGCGGCGGAAGCTGTCGCACCATTGGCCGTCCGAGCACGGGGCGCTCGAGGCTCATAAAAGTCGTTGGAAGGTGGAGATAGGACCGAGTGGTAAGTAGATGAAGACTGACAAGATGAAACTGAAGGACCGCGGGGACGTGGAGGAGCAGGCCATAAGGGATGTTGCGAAGGTGATACAAGCTCGAGGTACTGGTCGGCGGGATTGAGGCCGGGGGTAGAGGGCGATGTAGCGGTCGCAGTCGCGGTAGCGGTAGCGGTAGCCAGGGTGCTGTGGACTGGTCGTGGCTTAGCCGCGTCTGTCATTGGCTGGCGGATACTTTGCTTCCGCGGCCGCGAGAAGTTCTCCACGGTGGGTGGCAGGCTGTCGTAGGCGCGCAGGTCAGCCAGTGACGATTTGGATGTCAGAAATGTCGGAGACGTGTTTCGAGATTCGACAGGAGTGCTTGCCGCAGTATCGTAGCTTAAAGGTGAAGGTGAGTGCGGAGAGTCAAATGGTGATCCTGCTCGTTGTGATATTGACTGTCCAAGAATAAATCTTGAAGGGTTTGACATCGAATCCCATCTTGGTGAAACTGGCAGAGGAGGTAAATGTGACAGAGACTCATCAGAAGGTTGGCGAGTATGTCGGTAGGCGGATCCAAACGGCACTATCTGAACCCGAGGAGATGCTAACGGAGACATTGATGGTGAAGTCATAGGCGATGCATAAGGTGATGCATCACTTGTCGAGGTACCTGGTGCAAGGCTGCTGTTCTCACTATCCCGCTGTCGATTACCATAAAAGGCAAACTTGCCTCGGGTTGCATGTGGTGAACCCGGAGCGTCGGGTACAGAAATAGCGAGGGGAGCCATGGTGTGATGCACTTGGCAGTCGTTGGATCAGGATGCTGCTGCTGGGCGCCAGAGGCTGGCAAAAACTATGGTCGCCCAGCGGGCAGGTATAGATTTGCTTTGCAAAACGAGGTTCCGCTTTGTGTACAAGGGTATCGAATTTTTTGGTCGTGTTCGTCGTTTCGTCGATGATGCGGTTGGTAACGTTCAGTTAGTCACTGTACTGCGTCCTCCGGCAAGGTGCGCCGACCGTAGCAGCGCAGATATCTGAAGATGAAGAGATCGTATTTGAGAAAATGTAGCAGTAGCTCTTGGCCATTGCTGTCGGTTCTAGAACAAGGTATTCTATCTGCAACTGGAATTTGGGCAAAGGCCGGGCCAGAAGCAAAAAAGGCGGTTGCTTTGGTAGTGAAGGTTTCGGCGGTTCGTGAGCGAGGGTTCGAATGTCGTTCCAGAGTTTCGAAACAAGCCGCACAAAAAATGACGGCAAGAACCTCAGTCACAAGCACAGCTATCTAACCAAGAAGTCAATCCGGTGTTGAAGGACGAATGTGAGAAAGAGTCGGTCTTTAGAGAAAAGGCGGATTCGGTGTGGGCTGTATGATGCCTGTGGAAAATGATGGGCGTCGAGAGATAGACCCCACGGCTAGGTTAAGTTAAAAGAAAGGACGCCGAATCTCGTCTTGACACAGACAAAACAACCCAGCCGGCATCCAGTTCCAGCTTCGAAAGTGATGAGAAGAACAAATGAATGGCTTCAGCCTGTGCTGAGGTCCAAGTCCAGGTCCAAGAGCACATTAAGAGCGAAAAACTCGCAAATACGCAAAGAAAGCACAGCCAGCACCCTGCACGGAGCGTTAACTTTCTGTACAGGGACGGGGAAGCCGGATTGGATTGGCAGGGCGGGTAGGTTGAATTTCAATGACAAGGATATTCCGCAGCCCCAGCCCAGGCCCAAAAACCAGCCGACAGGGGGGTTAATTCGTCGCTAACAGCACCAGCAGGGGAGCTTGGGCGCCGCTGTAATGAGAACTCCGGCTCTAAAGGGAGACGAGATGTACCCAAACGAGTGATTGAACCGAGAATCGGAGGTTGAATCAATTTGCAAACTTGGAAGTCGAGAAGCTAGAGGGAGGGAAGAAGCTCGGATCGTGCATTTATTTTATTGTTGTTTGTTCGAATGGGGGGATGTATAGATATCAGACAAAAAGTCTTGGGCGGAGTGGACGGCCCCCGACGGAGAGAAATCCAGGGAACAGAGAAATGAGACAAGGGAGAGCGACTGGACTCACTCAGAAGAGCCACAAAGTCGCAGTTGCAGTAGCAGTACAGTAGCAGGTGGCGCGGGGAAAAGAAGAAACGAGACGAGACCCAAGAAGCACATCAAAAGTAAAGATCCAATGGCCAGTGGTGGTTCTATCCACCATCCACCACCAAGAGGGAGCTCTGGAAGCAAAGGGGCGTGAGGTTGACAAAAAAGATCGAACGAGGCCCTCCAAGCTAAAATTCAATGTGATTTGTACGACTGTGACCGTTGGGTTGTATGGTCTGCGGCACATGCATGCCTCGTGGCTTTCACATTCACTCTCACACTGCCCTGCGGCGTCTTTTCCGTTTGGTCTATCTTGTTGGTCACCCTCCTTCTTCTCTCAACTCTATCCCCCATCTATGACCAAGACGAAAATGAGTCGACCAAGAGGTCACAGACAACACCCATTGGCCGAATGGTGCCCCGGGGAAGCAACTCTGGTTCTTTTGCTGGGTCCTTTCAGCTGGGAAGGTCTCTTTTTTTGCACGCTAAATTGCTGGTGAGAGGGGGCCCAATATCGAGTCAGTTGACCTAAACAGGCCTGGATGGCGGGGGGTCTGGGTCTGGGAATGAGAGCAAGGGTGATGATTTCATGAACCAGGTTTGGTAGAATAGAGAGAGAAACAAACAGTCAGTCAGTCAGTCAGTCAAGATCGAAGTGGTTGGTTCAATGGCGTAATCATGGACGAATATGCTTATTGGTGTTGGTTGTGATACTGTGAGGCTTGTGAGAAACAGGGGTTCTAACGGCTCATGCCATATGCGAAAACCGTGCTTGTGAATCCGAGGATGTATGTTAAAACACACACTCCCAAGGGAGGGAACGCGTTTCTGGGTAGAACAGTCTTAGCCAGCGCAACATGAGCCACACCGAAGGGCAGAGAGGCAATCCAGACGATCAGGTGTTTCTGATGAATCTCAAAAAGAGGTACAGGGTTGGCTGATACGAGCAGGAGATCATCAGCAAAGCAGCCATAGACTGTCACTTCTCACATACCGCAGTCCATATCATCTACACTATAGCGCCGCTATGATGATGGCCTGCATCATCTATATCTTAGAGGCAGCATATAATATCACGCAACATATACGTGCTTTTCATTCCTTATGTTCGTCTCATTGACTCAAGCCTTATTGGAGTCTAAAGTATCTTCCCATCCTGACTATGAGATGCAAATTAAACTTGCCCCTCTCACCAAAACAGCCTCTGAGCACAAGTTGAAGCCATTGAGATGCGACGGCACCACCACCTCAACAATTCATTTGACGAAAGGAGTATCTCACAGGTAAACCGGATAAGAAATATCCATAGTAGGCAATCCGAATAATATGCATCTGTTCGCGTAGAGAGTTTTTGAAAACCACCGTCCCAAGCCCGTCTCTCTAATTCTCGCTAGCCCATCCTCCGGCAAAGGGGCCCGACCCAAAGGCGCTGCACCGTCTCAACGGGTTCCTCCCGTCCACGTTAACGTCTCTCCGTCAGTCCAAAAGGAACACAAGCGGCGCCGCGGACTGGATGCCCGACTGGTAGATTACCCACATCGGGTAGTCATCTCCCTTTTTTTTCTTCTGCTAGTGTGGAAAAAGGCTCTGCTTAGGCTTATTCTGCCTTGGAGGCAGCATCAGAGAGCAGACCATTTGATGGCGTCAAAAAGACAGATCAAGAGTGGATGGGTGAGAAAAATGGCAGCCAATTACAACGGTTTGGTACCTGGATCTCATTCCGCTGCAGGGACACCATGCAACCCTGCTTTTTTCTTTCTATCCCCATGCATTTTAGCTAAGCCAAACATTTGGAAATTAATGAAATGGCTTCAGGTCGTATCCACGATATTATCCATCAGCTATTACGTCGATGAGAGAACAACTTCCAAGGCACAAAACAAAGAAACATTTAGCCATTTATTCATTCATCCATGATCCCAGTGAACTTAACCAGACTAAGCTAACCTAAGTGCACCGAGTCCATGTTCCTGGGGCCGTGTTGTGTTGCATAGCGCTGCTGACGTACCGTAATAATATGAATGGATGGATGAGTCCGCGCGGGTTACCTGTCCAATCTCGATTTTATCACGATTGCATTACTACAGTGTTCCCAGCGATTTGAAATCGATTTTATGCGGAGGGAAGACCGATCAGCTCTGGTGGGATTCTGACCCTTGTTGCTTCCGGTGAGCTTCTGGTCAAGTTCGAATTCTTGGATCTACATGGAATCGAGATGACACGCAGGGATTATGTAACTGTCAACTCGTCTCGCTCCGTGCTCCGTGATTATTTCGTCTCGTCAACGGAAGAATCTCTGCGTCTGCCTTGCGCTCGGCGATTTCTTGACAATCTCCACTGGCTTGAGGGGGAAATCTAAACACGCAGCATCTTGAGTGTAAGAATGATTTCAGCGTGGCGAAATAGCCTGACAAAAAGGAAACCTCAACGTTTTGCAACTCCATCTCACTGCTTTAGTGCAGACTCAGTGAAGAAATACCACTCATGCGGGGCATCTAAGCCTCTGCTAATCTCTCTGTTCTGCAGCTACAAAGTCTAAAAAGTAAACATAACATTACCTTAACCTAAGCTTGTGCAGAGATCGGAAATAAGACTGACCTTGACGTGACTTGGTCATCAACAGAGCGCGTTCTTCTGGAACCCTTTGAAGAAGTCGGCTAAGACTCCCCGCTTTTTGGGTGGAAACCTTGTCGATGGGATGAGCTGGACCGCCAAGCACGAGGCATCCATCGACAAGTGCATGCATCTTTTAGGCGAAGAGGCTTGCGAGCATTCGAGTACGTATGCTGACAATTGCTGAGCACAGATTAATTGAAGGATCGCGAGGCTTAGACAGTAGCTCGTCAGAGTTGCGTATTCCATCGAGATGTAATCAGACGTCCTCATGATATGAGATTTCACATTCCAGTTCAGAGACTATACAAGACATGCGTTAATAGCACGTGAGACAACGTGGACGAAGCGCACAGGAAATCATGCATGTTTCTAAGATCCATACTAGATGCCGAAGCTCATCTCGGTAACGTCCAAATTACACATGCCCACTCCGAACCACCGGGTCATGATCTGTTCCCCCGTCGTCATCACCCGTCCGTCGTCCAGGGAAGAGTGACATATTTTGTTTATGCAAATCCAAACAAAACACTATACCACGCGCGTCCGTGTCGTGTCTTGATATGATGACCGAGGCGCAGCCACTCCGAACTAGCAATCCAACGGATCACGCCTCGTTCAATACTAAAGGGTCTGGTCTCGCTCAAGAGATCCAGATTGCGCAGGCAAAGACAACGGTTCCCGTCCTGGCCTCTCGATAGTAGAGACAGTTGAGGTGAAGCTAGACTCGAAGTGAATGCAAAGGGTCGTGGCCGAGTTCAGAGTATTTCAGCTGAATTCCGTGCGACCCCGATTCGCTCGGGAACGGACCTTTTAGCCGTCAAATGGCAAATCTCTTTCAGTACGAAATTCAAATGAAGGGTCTTCAATTTACTTTGTTTATCGTGGCTTGGTATCACCATTATAAGCCCAGAGTCCAGGATTCTGGGATTCCTGGTTGATATTGAGCGACCTTGTGGCCTACCCGGGACCATATGATATGGGTGTCTGCATGCATCAAATAACCCGTGGCTTGATACAGCTGCAATGCCCAGAGCCAATTGTTCTTCAAGCCACTGTAATCATTCAAATAAACTATTCATGCAGTGTTGAGATCGACATCCAAAACTGGAAATAACGCCAGTGAGGGAAGGGCAGCGGAAACACGGGACGGAGGCAGGGAGAACGAGACATTGTCTCCGCTCAGACCTGAGACTGTCCGTGTCTCTTTGCTTTTTGCCTTCCCTTCCCTTATTCCGAAATCAAACTCTTGCATTGATCATCTCAATACTCTACTTTAAGTAATATCAGGATTTTGGTCTCGTCGTCCAGCCAGCGAGAGGCGCGGAATCAAGCACATGGCTGTAAGCTCTGAAGGGCAAATCGCAATGTCATGCAGCTGAGCGGCGTTAACCTCACGTGTCAGGGCGCGCAAGGATTGTTATCAAAACAAAAGCAAAAGGCAGAAAGTAAATACCAAAAAGAAAACGTCACCAAAGACTGTTGATTTTGAGCGCCATGAACCCAAACCAGAATTCCCATGGCGGCTATAGGGTAAGTTACGCTTAAGCATGACACAACACGTGACCGGACATCAAGCTCCTCAGCATCATATCACTCTTCGATGACGCCAACTGTGTTTCGGCCGCACCACCGAACCCTCCGACGCCGACGTCGGTTCTGTTCAAGGGGCACTCGTCTCACCTGCGCATCATCCTTTGAAGCATTACGAGCCGGAGAAACCTGCGCCGTCATCCGCTCCCGGTTTTACTTCTTCCCAGAGTGAGTTGAGGTCCAAGCTTCCACCAAGCTCTTGGAGAAGTGAGATGTTACAGAGCTCGAAGAGAGCTCCGTTCGTCCTTGTTGTTGACTCGGTAGCTGCTGACAAGCGCATGTATCAGCCCCTCGATGATAGAAACCAGAATGGAAAATCATTGCACTGTGCCTTTTTCACGTTGATTCCGTGAATTACTCTGTACAGCATCTCATTAAACGAAACAAGAGCGGAAGAAAGGCAACAGCAAACAAACAAAAGGACCCGGTTCCAGGCGAGTATGAATTTCCGAGACACTTCCACCCAGCTCTGAGTGAGTCTGGGCTACAATGTGAAAGTCCTACGTCACATATCTGGCAAAGCTGTTTGTTTGCCCAGCCACTTGGACGGAAGTCAACTGGCGTCCCCAAGCTCTCTGCCCTCTCACTCTCTCAGGCCTGCGGCCATTCCCCCGCCTTTCACGTTTTCTTTACAGTTCCTTCTCCTCTTGTTCCTTGGTACTAAGACGGGAGAGGCAAAACCCAATCCGAGAAGTCAACAGCCATCAATGCTTTCCGGGTACATAGCAGATAAACTCGGCTAGCTCTCTCTTGATTGGACGCACGTCTGTTGCGCGTCTTGGTCGCCCTGATCGGACCTGATCTGGTGGTTCGCAAGCAGCCAGAAGCTTTTTGCCTTGCAGCGTAATATGGCATGGCATGGCAAGGCAAGGTAGCTTGGGTAGGTAGCTTACTCCGGGTAGCTTGTCCACACCATAGCTGGGCCACCCAATCCATCCTTCGATGACAGGCTCGTGGGCCTGTACTTCTGGGCGTCGCATTGTTTCCTTGCATTCCCATGTATTCATACAAGAGTCTTGTTAGTGATGTCCGTACATAGTGCCATGGAGTGTATCCAGTGATGTTGGGATGACTGTAACAGCCGCAATTGGCTGGATTGAGAGCTCTCACACAAGCTCTCGGGCTGTCTGTCGCTCCATTGTCACTGTAGCTGTTGCTCTCGCCCTCCAGCTCCAGCTCCTCTCCTCTCGCTCTTGTGTAGTGCGCACGCGCAGCCTCTCCCACCCTTTGCCGTTCCCACTCCCCCTGGATCTCTTTCTCTCTCTTCTCTTCTATTCTTGCTTTACCTAGCTTCTCTATCTCGTGCTGTACCTTGTTTACCTTTAAAACCCTCCTCTACCACTCGAGAGAAGCGCCCTGATCTCCTGAACTTGTCAATCGCATTGTACAGACTCCCATACATCACACAGACCAGTAACTATCACCATGTCCCGCAAGAGAAAGCAAGACGAGGAGGAGGAGGAGCTCGTTTCCCTCCCTGAAGACGATGATGGTGAGGAGGAGGAAGAGTGAGTACCATTTGCCTTCCTTTTGCATGTTACCTTATTGCGATCATCTTTTTGAGGAGCTGTCGATTATGCAATCGCGCGCATTTTATCGTTGCGCTATCCGTTGCGCGACCTACCAAGATGCGCGCGCAGGGCTGATGTCGCATGCCACCACAAGATGCGATCCAATGCGATGCGAACTATCTCGCGATTGAATCTATTCCCACGTGTCGGTTGCGATATCTTCCGATCGCATTATGATTGCCTTTGCATTTGGGATTGTTTCCTGTTGTGCCATTTCGCGATGGAAGCATGTTGTCGTTGATAGTATTTTGGTGATGACGATTGGCTGACAACATGTGAATAGGTACGTCTCCACCGCAGACGAAGAAGAGCAAAGCGAAGAAGACGAGGACGCTGAGGAGGAGGAGGAAGATGAGGAAGACGACGAAGCTGATGCAAAGGGTAAGTGATCATCGATGTTCTGGAAGAGCTCGCCACCAATACATGCTTCCATCCCTTCCATCGATTATGTCCCATTTTACCAATCACATGGTCTCTTCCAAGAGCCTAGCAACCAGCCTATGATACCGAGCCAAAATGCTGACCATATCATTTCAGCCGAGCCTCCTGTGAAGAAGCGCAAGACGGCCGAGGCAGACACCAAAGAAACCAATGGCGATGCCGAGGAGGAGGAGGAAGAAGAGGAGGAGGAAGAAGGCGACGATGACGCTGAAGCTGAAGGCGACGAGGAGGACGCCGAGGGCGATGAAGACACTGCTGATGTCTCCGCCCCAGCCAAGGACGGCGTCAAGACTGCCGAGGCGCCTGCTGCTGCTACGGAGACCCCAGAGCCCAAGGCGGTTACAGCTGGTGGTGACGAGTAATACCTACGAGGCGACTCGTGTATCGTATAGCAATTCGTTCCTTTTTACTCCATATATCTTTCAACACATTGAATTATTTCTGGATATTGTTGCTTGGGAGTGTCACTATCTCTGAGTTGTGCCATGGTTGAGTGTAGGTTGAGTTGGGTGATGATGGCGTTTATGAAGTCACTTGTTCGTGATACCGCTCTCCTCCTGTGTACCTCTCCTTCAGTATCCCCTTTACTAACAAGTCAGTATCATATTCATGATCATGCACCCGAGCACACACAGATCTAGCCAAGGCAGATCAGATCTTGATCCTAATCTTGATCTACCCACGCACGCAGTGTCCACTTACCGATCTACCCATTTAGATAAAGTTTTTGGAAATAAACATCGAGACGTTCTCTTTCTTCCCAGGGGGGATGTCATGAAAAAAAGACGCAAAACCCCTGCCATGGTGTTGTAATTGGTTCAGAAGGCATGGGGGACTCCGCAACGGGTAGGGCTGAGGGAAGGTTGAGGGTTTGGCTGACGGTCATGATGTTTATTCTTGGGGTTGATAGGGGGTGTTGTCGTAGGAGACGTATATTTTCTTGGGTGTTTATGGTACGTAGGTAGGACGGGCTTGTGAAGCCTTGTGAAAGAGAGGATTTGGCGGAGAGACATTAACGAGTTATAACTTGAGGGAGAATGGAAGTGTATGAAACGAACAGAGTTACAAACTATTTGAGAGAGATAATATCTTCTCAATGGCTGCTGGCCAGCCAGTTGTCGAGGGTACAGCACAACACTCGGGGGTTGAACTGTCAAGACGTTGATCTTAGCTGACGAGTGCCAACACCACCAAATAACGGGGGCCACGTTCGTCCCTCCATTACCCCAGATTCTTTTAGTTTCCAAGAAATGAGCATGTACCTAGAGTAGAGTATCTAGGGGAGGAAAGAAAACTCAGCACTTCGATCCTAAACGACAAAAAGACTTAGGTAACTTAGTATAAGTTACATTTTAGCATACCTTTTGCTGAGTTTATTTTGATATCTTATATTAAGGTCTGATGTCTTCTTGCTCCCTGAGGAGTATGTACCGTAAGATCATCAACGAATACAGCAACATTAGCCGTTGCAGGGTGGTCTGATACGATCATCGGTTGCTGCATGCCAATGTCTGTACCACGCGGCATGCGGCGGACCTGACAAGGCCAAGCCTGAAGAGCAGGATCTAGTTTTTTCACTTTGAAGTCATGTCATGATAACCTCGGTCCATTGCTTCTGCAAAGCAAATATACAACAGTAAAACTCTGAATTACCTCTGGATGATGGCATGAATACTACACGGTGACTCAACAACCGGATCTCATTACCCAAGAACCTAACAAAAAGATAGTGGATTCTATTCGATTCGACTCGGGGCTTCCGAATTTGTCAGAGTCTGAGGCCGGCTCGTGACCAGTTGCTTCAAAACTTCACAGGGCGCAAAGCAAAACTAAACATGGCCTTTGCGAAGGAGGCTATTCCCCACGGCTTGTTCCAAGGCAAACGAGATTGAGGTTAGTCAACGATACCCCATCCTACAGGGATCAGCCCCGCCTGAGAGGGCCTGTTAGCGTCTGGGGATAAACTCAGGCCACCCCAAGGTTTTTTTTTATCCTGTCATGTTCCTAGTTTATCGCGACGACATGACTTTTGACGATATGGTTGATTATATTCTTCTGACTCGGTGAGACTCAAGGTACAAGATTGTTGTCTCTCTTGTTGTTTATAACAGAGACTCGATAACGCTGTGACGAAACTCTTCCAGAAACGCTCTTACGTGGCTATTAGGTAGCCAAGGCCCCGGATTTACTAACAGAATGCCCATCCTTGACAGGTGCCAAGACCATCTCGTGTAGACCATTGGCCTTTGCGGAATACTCTTGACTCAGGCGTGTAAGTTATCAACCTTTACATTGGTTGGTTACCCATTGCATTTTTCCCCTTCCAAGCTTCACGCCCATGCTTTAAGCGAAGGATAACAAGCACCTGAACTTGTGATGCATCACATTGGCCCGTCCCTCCCTCATCCTCTTACTCCGGTCACGGCTCGTCAGGTCCGAGGCCGTCTGTGTCCTGGCTGTGCTGGACTATGTGCCATACTATGGTATTGTTCCGTGCCTCTTGTCTCCGTGTCGTAATGCCATGCCCCCTTGGCCCATCCTCCGCTTCTTTTCATACTTTGGCACCACCCTCGATGGATTAGTTGGTGGTAGTTATGCATGGTGGTATTTTTTTCTCTTTTTGCGAACGAGCCTTGGGTCTTGGCACTCTTTTCGAGTTTTTTGTGCCCTAGACGTCTGTTATAAAAGGGGACCTGTTCAGCCCAAGTTTATAGTTGTGAATCTTTATCCTTCTCTGTATACACACGGTCTTCCCGTCTGCTGCTCTCTCCCCCCATCACACAGAAAAAGCTAGACGAGAGAAACGGAAGAAATCACAAGGAACAGAAAACAGAGTAGCTACGTTATGGCTTGCGGTTTGTCGACAGCAAAAGACATCCGACCAGCCTCGCGACTACAAGTCTGCCGCCTTCTTAACTGCCTATAACAAGAACCCCCCCTTCTTTAAAAAAGACACCCAGCCAGCAAAAAGACAGAAAAAGCATAGAGAAGAGAGAAACCGAAAACACTCTTCGGAATCGTTGTTCCACTCCCTTCTCGTGATGACGGGGTTCAAGGACAACCTCGTGCTAGATCTAGTATTTGCGGATAACCGTTAAACAAAAACGCGGCCTACAATGATGATGAACTCGGCTTTCCTCGAGTCCGCAGGCGACGGAGACGGAGCTGCGCGCTTCGGACGCATGCCCGATGACTGGATGAACGGTATCGATACTACCGCCATGCCTTTCTCCAACTTAGATGCCCCCTACGAGGCTTCTACAGTAAGTCACCCTTAACAACCCAACTCACAAGAGACACATCTAACTCACTTCCCAGCAGCAGAACCCTCTTCAGTCTCCTGAGACGCCCAGTCTCGATAACACCGTCTTCCCCTCCCCTCTAACAGACCTTGCCTACCTTGACCGTTCCTTTGGAGACTACTCCCCCAACGGCTACGCCATCCATTCCACGACACCGGGTCAATTCCCCGTCCACCCTCCTCATCGCACCTCATCAGCCTTCTCAGAAGGCTACGACCTATCCATAGGCAGCCCATCCCTCGGCGCCGTCTGGCCAGCTCACGTCTCGCCGGCGGCAACATTCCTACCCACGCCGCCCATGGCAGACGAGCTATCACCAGCTGAGTCTGAGCCTGAGGAAGATAACCAAGATGACGATGAGGACTACGACGATGACTTGGAGCCAGCGAGCAAGAAGCGCAAGCGCTCAACGGCAACAAAGACAAGGGCAAAGGGTAAAGACGGACCTAAACGTAATCCCACCCAGCTCCGCACTGCATCGCGTGCTCCCAAGAAGCGCGCTGTTGCTCAACCCAGACATCCCAGCGAGACTACAGAGGAAGTCAAGGCGCGGGCTGCACACAACCAAGTTGAGCAGCAATACCGCAAGCGTCTCAACACTCACTTTGAGCGTCTTCTCGCTGTCCTCCCTGCTCCCGGCACAGAAGGTGGTATCGCCAATGATCGTCGCGTGAGCAAAGCCGAGGTGCTTGATCTCGCACGCGAGAGAATTCGCGCGCTGGAGAAGCAGACGGCGAGGTTAGAAAGAGAAAGACGAGAGCTCCGGGGACGAATCGCTCCTGATACACGAAGGTGTTTGGTTTAGAAATGTTCAGGTAGTTCTCTTAGGTACTGGATGGTTAAAGGATATGGAAAAAAAAAGGGGTTGGCGTAAGGTACCTAGGCAAATGATCGGACATGATGGCGAATATGGAACAACAAAACAAAAAAACTGCGGATCGGATCTTTAATTTTTTTTTAAAAAGTATTAGAAAAACACTAAAACAAAACATGCTTGGGTCGGATGGTTAAAGGTTAGGGGTCACCGGTTAATGAGTTTAGGAGTTGCTTTGACATCGGTACCAGAACTGAAGCTTACGCATTGGAGGATATCTTTATGTTGTTTTGTTGAATGTGCACACTATATGCCCGGTGCGATTGGTTAGATACTTAATCTCAGCTGCTATTGTAATTTTCGTTTAAACATGATGTTCAAGGATGATATCTCACTCACTGCCTTGCATGTTGTCCAGGGACTCATTCTCAACAAGCTTGATGACGTCTTGAGAAGAGACCGCAGACACCCAATGGTCGAGTTTAATTGAACCCATAATCATATTCAAGAGGTGCCGGGCCGCAATTTCTGGTAAGGCTGGTATCGAGTTCGAGACAACGATGGTGTATAGCTATTGCCCAAGACATACGTAGCAGGGCTTTCCGTGGCTGGAGGAGCTTGATCAACTCTATATGGCAATTAGAAATGGAAAAATAATACAGAAGATACTGTAGCAAGTACTGTTGCAACAAGGTAAGAGGGTCGTTCCAAAGAGTGTCAGGCCTCGAGAGTCCAACCAGAACTTGGATGAATGGCGCAGGCGCAAGATTATGACATAGAGGTACTGAATGAGCCTAAGAAGAGGCTCAGAAGTACTGAGTGTGATCTTTTTTCCGACCAAGGAATTCGTTAGAAATGACGAGTAAAGGTATGTGATAATTCGATGAAGACATGTCTTCATCAAAGGGTATTAGATCAAGAAGTATAGAAATCTATGAATCTCTTGAACGCCAAGTACTTGGCAAACCACCTTCTCTCCTAGATCGCTGAACGCCAATAAGGTAACAAAAATGCAGCTTCAACTCTCATAGCTTAGCCTTGCTCTCTTTTTGCTTCTCCTCTTCCTCTTCCTCCCTCATCACAGCAGCAACACTCTGCCTAAACTCCTCCGCCAAAATTACTGCCTCATCATCATCCAACTCTTCCCTCCTCCCCCTCCCAAACATAGTAAAACTCTCACTAAACCGCCCACTAGCTCTAATCTCCGGCCTGGGGATGATGTGAAAGTGCATATGCGGTACGACCTGCGCAGCAGCAGCCCCGTTGTTCTGCACCACATTCCAATCTTCAATGCCCGTCGCACGAGCCATGGCTTTTGATAGAACGCGCAGATAGCGGCCCAGATGCGCGGATTCAGAAGCTGTCACGTCGCTGAGTTTAGGACGGTGAGGCCGTGTGCAGAGAAGAAGATGGCCGCGACTTAGCGGTAGAATGTCGAGAAAGGCGACGAGGATTGGTGTTGAGAGAACGATGAATGAGGCGGGTGATACGAGCTCTGGGTTGATGAGTGAGGATGTTGATGGTGGTGGATTTAAGGGGTCGAATGGCTCGAAGGTGGATGAGATTGTGCAGAAGGGACATGATGATGTCGGAGGAGCTGAAGGATCAAACATGGTCGATTATCCCCTCAAGATGTGATGTATGAGTTGGTATGAGCTTGAGTATGTTTGGGTGAAGAGTGAAAAGATTGAGTGAAATTAATGACGTCGATGTTGAGGTTGATGATGTTCCAAGTTCATGAGCGCGAAGAGATGGTACCGAGGTTGAGATGATGGACCGGGGCTTGCCAGGAACTGGAGATCGGGAACTGGGGTGTTTAATTTAGTACATTTAGTGGAGGTTAATCTCTGTGGGGTACTTCAACCGCCCGCTAACGTTTGCTCTTATTCAACATTAGCTCATCGACTTGAGGTCAGCAGAAGAGAAGTGTTCAGCCATCTCCTTATCGTAAAATGCGTGGGCACTATATTTAAAGGTAGAACTATGGGAGAGCTTGAGAAATATTTGCTTATCGTTGAGGGTAGCTTGTACTCTGATACAATCACTGGCCTGCGCTTGCAAGTGACCATGAGAATGGCATTGCATTGCATACGACGTACCATACACAGGAACAAGGTAGAAAGATTCCTTATCTTAGCTGTGCTTGGGTGATCCAAGCACTTCCTAGAACAGTGCATCACCGTGAAATAGTCATGCTTTGGTTACAACACAACCCTGCCACGAGGGAGGTGATCAACCGCGACAACAAATGAGGAGAAAGGAAAAGAAGATACGGTATTGAACATCACCACTTCAAGTCGCATTAGACCTCTCCATAGCAGCCCTAAAACAAAGCCGAGCATTTGACGCCCAGATCATCATAAACGCCGTTCTTATCAAAACGGTACGTACCCATGCATCTCCCACCACACTCACCGCCCAATTCTGCCGTCCAAACTTTCCCATCACCGCCTTCATGACCAATGCCACTTCCAATCTTTTCCTCCACCACCAAAAAGACATCCATAACCCAAGCCACCACCCAAACAACCGCCTCAAAATGCCCCGTGAAGAGTATCAAGTCCCCACCGCCAACGCCGGCCAGCGCGGCGGCACCCGCGACGACCACCAAGTCCGTCACGTCATGTCTTATATCTGCGGCGACTGCGGCGGCAGCGTCACCCTCGGAAAGGATGCCACCGTCGCGTGCCCCCACTGCGCAGGCCGTGTTCTCTACAAGGAGCGCACCAAGCGGTACGTTCGCTCTCGATTCAGCTTTTTGAAAGGAGTTGACACTAACGGTGTTTGTAGAATGGTTCAGTTCGAGGCCCGATAGACATACCGACGATGATCCTTTTTATACCAAAGGAAAAAAGCTTGCAAAAAATAAAAGACAAGAGGTGTTGTGGCAACTTTGATATTTCGAGATGGGAGTTTAAGGGTCTGGGAATTACGTCGAATGAAAGAATAGACAATGCGACACGATTTGCGCATGGCGAGTTACAGTCTGCGTGATTGATTGATTACTTCTTTGTTTCCTTCAAAGTCGCCTTGCGATATCTACCCTGCCCAACTTAAACCGTGAACTAGACAAAATCCTTATGCAAACCCCAAACGCCGCTATATGCTATTTTTTCCTCATTGCTGCTTTTGTTGGTTGTAGAGATACTTGGCGAAACTTGCATCCTTCATGACAGAGTCCTCGTTATCGTCCATGGCGGCAGAGTATCGATCTTGGAGGCTTTGCTTCTGAGCTTCTTCGTCAGAGTCAGTATCGTCGTCGTCGTCGCTGGCAACATCCACCTCGTCCTCTTCCTTCTGTGCGACTGGTAGACCACCGACTGACATGCCCTTCATCATCTTGTCCAGCTCCTTCTCTCGTGCAGCCTTCTTTGCCTCCTCACGCTCTGCCCTCTTTTTCTCAAGCTCTGGCAGGTAGTCACGCAAAAACTCTTGCTTCTTCTCTTCAACGGCCTCGAAGAACTCGTCCACACCAGTACCTAGTCGCGAACTCACGCCGACGACACTGAGATGTGCGTAGAACTCCTCCAGCATAAGACTCATCGAGTTGAGCAGGCTGCCCATGTATCCGCTTCCACCATGGCCACCACCCTCTGCACCGCCCAGCTCATCTGATTCCTCATCCTTTCGTAGCGCTTCCTGGAAGGCTTCAAAGTCGGTCATCCACTCCTTGGCAAACGCCGCATCCTTGACATCGGTCTTGTTGAAGACGAGAATCATGGGAAGCTTGGTCTTGTAGAGAATGGAGCAGGCATAGAGCATGTTGGACATGAATGTCGAAGTGGAAGCAGTTCGTGGGGTATCAATAACGTAGGCGATGACTGTAGGGAAAGAAGACGCAAGCGACTCGAGAAGAATGGTTCCAGAGGCTGACCAGACAAAAACTTCGATCTGACCGGGCGTGTCGACTAGAATTCTATCGATGGGCTTGCGATCGGGCTTCTCGGGATCGGGCTGGGTGCGCTTCTCGAGGAGATTGACGACCTGATCAACCTTTGTAGCGAAAAGGTTGAGCGAGGTGAGAATTCCACCGTTGGGACCAAGGTTGTACTGCTTCATGACCTCCTCATAGTTGACCGAGTCTCGAATATCGATGTTAGACTCGAATGGTACCGACAACACGGCGGGATCGAGGTTGATGACATATGGAGGTTGATCATTCTGATGGAGGTGAGCATTGATACGTCGCATGAAAGTAGTCTTTCCAGATCCTAAAGAGAGGTTAGACAAAGTTGCGCAACGATGAGCAATGAAACTTACCTGCCATGCCGACCACGACAATAGCGACGGGAGGCGAAGACGCCTTGGAGGCTTCGTCTGTGGAGGCAGATGCCATATTCAATTATTTGCCCTTATTACTGAAGAGTGAGGTTGATAGAGTGAGCTCTTGGGCTGATGGTGAGGCAGAGCGTGGTGTTTAGAAAGGTTTGGAAGGAATGAAAAGTGACGAAATGGAGACCTCAAAATTTTGGGCGCGGTCAAGTCGATGTGGATGCCCCGCGCGGGGTCATTCGCTGAGACGGGAGAGTCTGTCGATACAAAATGAAGCTGAATAAGCCTGATATTGATTGTTAAATCCAAGTCTGTGTCTATCTATTTATTTGAATACTAGGAATCAAAATATTTGATATTTCTTTTTCCTTGAGAATTGTATATGGAAAACTCAAACCAAGCGCTGAAGTTTGTAGGCTTGCCTGTGCTGAGAGGGCATCTGCCACCAGAGTTAGCAAAATTTAAAATTTAGAATAAGTACAACCGCATTGATCTCATGAATACTAATCACTTGGTTATTTAATACAAACACTGGCACCTTGCGTTGTAGTCATGATCATGACCCTTCACTCTTGATATCAACTTTTACATCTGAAAGTCCCTTATAAGAGCCGGCCCCACTTCTCGGTGAGGCCCCCACTAGATCCGACATCCATGCCAGAAAAAAAGTTGCCCAGCATCGCATAGCATCTTTGACATTTTTCAACACCAACCAAACTATCACCAACCTTTCTCCTTCCACAGCCCCAACCTAACCCACCCAATTATCACGATCGCCATAACTTGTCCTACAGAGCCATTGACGCTCTACCCTCCAAAATGGCCGAGCACGAATCCCAAATGCCCTTTATTCGCAACCTCGCTTCAAGCGGTTCGTCCTCCCCAATCCTCTCTTGTAAATACTCTTGCTAACTTCTCCAGATCGCAAACTTCGAATGTCCTCATTAGAATCCCTCTCAACATTCCTCTCCTCGCGCTCAAGCCTCTCCGACGTCGACGCCCAGAAGCTATGGAAAGGCCTCTTCTACGCCCTATGGATGACCGACCGACCCATCCCCCAGCAGCGTCTCGCCACAGATCTCGCCAACCTCCTCTTCACCCTCAAGCCCGCCTGCGCCATCCCCTGGCTGCGCGCCTTCTGGGCCGTCGTCGGCGCCCAGTGGACAGGCATCGACGTCTACCGTCTTGAAAAGTTCCTCCTCCTCGTCCGTCGCGTTTTCGCTTCCCACGTACGACTTGCTCGCGAGCGGGGCTGGAAGGACGGCGATGTCGAGGCTATCGTGGCTGTGCTGGAGGAGTATCCTTTTGAGAAGGAGGGTGATCTGCGAAAGAGCCCTGTGGGTATCAGATTGCATGCGCTGGATATCTGGGTTGATGAGTTGGAGCGTGAGGAGGCGCTGGAGCAGCCTGAGGCTGAGAAGTTTGTTAAGAGCATGGGCGATCTTGTAATTGCGCTGAAGACATGCCCTGTCAAGCCTGTGAGGGCGCGTTGTGTTGAGAGTTATGAGGATGAGAGGTTGCCGTGGGTTAAGGCTGCCAGTGGTGATGAGATGGAGGAAGATGAGGAATGGGGTGGTATTGACGATTAAGAGCCGGTATTTGCAGGCGCATGGCGTTGGGATAGGGAAAATGTATTGCGGATATGCTCGACTTCTTTATACACGGGCACGAGGTTGATACCATATGAGAATATCACCACCATCTATTATCATTACTACTTGAAGAGTGCAATAATGTATATTTGAACGCCCGCTCCGATATGCATTTAACAGCAATGTAAACTGTCCCTTTGTGCCCGTATAGAACCACCACTCTGACCACTGTAAACGCTTAATTCACCAAACCCTGGTATCTCCTCCGACAGTCTCATCATCGTCGAGTCGAATCTCATAGCCCATGTCTCTCGCTGCCTGCTGCCGTTGTTCTTCCTCCTGTGCTCGCTTCCAAGCTTCCAGCCTTGCTCGCTCCTCGGATGTCTGTATGCGACGCTTCAAGAGGCCCTTCTTGCGAAGACGACGGCGATGCTGACGCTTCTGCTCAAATGAGAGCCCGTGGATGTCAATGTCGGTGATTTCGCGATCGTACCAGACGTCCTTCATGTCGGCATACCAGTCAACCGCTTCTTCCATGAGTTGTCCAGCTAGGGTGCGACCACGGCCGCCAGTAACCCACTGGTCCAGCTTCACAGGAATGGCTTTTCCAAAGGTAGGATCGTCGACGGACCAGACGCAGGGAGGATTGCTGCAACTGACAGGACGACAGAAGGCGTGGCACATAGTAGATTCGAGAGCATACCAAAGACCAAGGAGGAAAAGAACAAAACCAAGGGCTGTGAAGCGGAAGGATGGTTTGCGGTGGAAGAGTGGTGGAAGAGGTAGTGAAACGTAAGACACCGTCTTGCCGTCGGAGTGCGTGATGAAGGCGGTGCTAGCGCCGTGGTTGTCGTGGAGGGTGGCCATCTTTTCAGGCAGCGGCTCGGGTTTGACGATGTCAAGGAGGTTCTTCTCAGTTGGCTCCTCTTTAGGTGTCTTGAGCTCAGTTGACTTCTCTTCAGTGGCCTTGTTCTCGGCAGCTTTATTCTTGGTGCTGACTTGATCAGAAAGACGTTCAATGCCCCTTGCTGCGGTATGGATTCCGAACAGGCTGTTCTTGAGGGTATTGTTCATGCGAGTCATTCGATCCAGATCCGAGTTGTCGTTGTTCTGAGGATCGATTTGGTTGGTTCGTGTATTCAGTTTGGTGTCAAGTTCCAAGTCGAAGTCGAAATCGTCATCAAGTGATGAGTTCTCAGGTAGTTTATCAAGGAGAGCCTCAACTTCTTGAGATGGGGCTTTGCGACCGAGAATAACCTCTTCAAGATCATCTAACGTCGAGTCATCGATGTGATGTGTACGTTGAAGTTCTTTTAGGTCGTCTTTGACTGTTGGAAGCTTGGCCGAGTTTTTCAGTGTTCCTCGGCGCCGTGAAAGAGATCGAGTGCGCCGTCTCCTCACCCCACTCGACGAGGTCTTGGTGCTCAGTTTGTCGTCTGTCCCCGGGTCTGATGCAGTGTCCCTATCGCTACCACTCATAGCATGACCCGTCCTTTTATCACGGAACGATGCAGATCTTTGTCGCAATGGCCTTTCTTCCCTCTTTGGCTTTTCTTGTTTGTCTTTTATTTCAATCTTCTCCACTTTGACTGTCGCTGGTGTTTCCACGTATGCGCCCGTGACCTTTGGGGTGGGCATAGTCAATGGATCCGGCTTCGTCGGTCGCGGTGTCGCATCGAGGTCCTTGCCATCGTCGACATCAGGCTCTGGTGATGGGGCCTTCATAGAGCCTTTCTCAGAGTGATTATCGCCAGGCGCAAACAGACTGGCCTCCGCCTCAATGCGGTCCGTGGGATCCGCCTCCGAATTCATGGATTTCTTACTCTTGACAGATTCCGTTGATCGAGTTCGAGACAGGCCAGTAAATGCGACACTAGGTTTGGGACTGAAATCTCTGTTAGAGCGATGTTGACGATTTCTATAGCCATTGCTGGTTGAAGGTTGAGGAATTGCAGAAGCAGTGTCAGGCTTCGGTTCCAGGGGCAGCGGAGCGGGTTTGTCACTGTCGGCCACCCGTTGCGGCTCAGGTTCTGGCGCAGGACTGGAACTGGCAGCCCGCGCCAGGCGTCGCAGTAAGTCTCGGGAATCACTACGTGTGTGCGACAGACCTGGTCGCGCACGACTTGTTTCGTCCTTTGAGTCACCATCCTCCCTAGGGTGGTCCGACTCTGCGCTCTCGCGTCGCGACTTGAATATTGTCACGGGCGTATCAGGGATACTGACACCGGCCCCTTCAAAAGCAGACCTAGGTCGGGGCGACGGCTCTTTCGGTTCGATTTCACTCGTCGTCTTTGTCTCTGGGAGCATCCCTCGGCTCGTCCTGGGTCGATCTTCTGGAGAGCGTGAGCGACTCATTGCATTGTGCTCACGAATCTCTTCTAACTTAATTGATGCCATTGACCTCCTGGGTAAGCCATTAACCTCCCGCTGTCGTATGTCGTCCAATTTGGTATTTCTTGGTCTTGGTGCGTTTCGATCAGGTATAGGTATTTGATGTTCGACCTTCTCCTCACGCTCCCGTATCTCGTCTATCTTGGTATTATGTGGTCGCGGCGGCTCGAGAGGAAAATCGCTTCCTGTCTTGACCTCCCGTGACCGAATCTCATCAAGCTTGGTGTTTCTCGCTCCAGGCGGCGCCACCCTCGTCCGCGAGTTGATGTCGATTTCACTCCCTTCGTCAAAGTGGATGCGATTTGCAAACGGACGCGCGCCCATGCGAAGCCTTGGACTATCTGAAACTTGTAACTCTCCAGCCGTAAAGTCGTCATCCACCTGCCATGCGAAACTCTTTTCGGGAGATGCTGGGCCAGGTGCCTCGTTTTGAGCTTCTGGGCCCTCAATCGACGGATACAGTTCCTCAATACCAGGGACCAGAGCTGGAATCCGTCCTTGTTTTGTTAGGTCGTCTTTCGAAGGCATTTGTCTTAATGAGTGCGAGCCTATTCGTAGTCCAGCAGCACTCCCAGGCCGACTATCCGGTCCAATCCCATTGACGGTCGTAGTTGGAGGTGCATGTGCAGGCGTAGTACTCTCCTGGGTCGGCTCTCTAGGCGTAAAGGAAAGCCCTGCCCTGGACTTGCCATAAAAGTTCCGTCGTCGCGGCGATTCGGTCTTGTCTGGCGTTTTCTTTATTTCGGGTATTCTTGAAGCAATTGACCCTCGGGAAAAGGGGCGGCTCGGTGCCTTTGTGTCCAGGTGATCGTGACTTAACATCTGCCGCATCTGGTTTCCTTCTCCCTCGTGTTTCTCACGCCAAACCCGAGGTGCTGGACTAGGCGACGCATCGACTGGTTGTGTTCCATCGCTGTCATCCTCAATTTCCTTTGCAGCGAGACGGAAAGCATCGGTCATGGAGAGTCGTTTTCGAGTGGAGGAGGAAAAGCCTGGTGTAGGTAATTTGCTGTCGCGCGAACCAAGACTACCGATGCTCGCTCGCCTGTCGAGATCCGAATTTGTCAATCGCGCGAACCCATTGCTCTGTATACTAGACCCAAGCCTTGAATTGTTCTGCTGCGCTTGGCCGTTCTCTTTGTTCCTGTCGGCTCCCCGCGGGATGTTGCTTGCGAAAAGAGGTTTCCTCCCGGATTGCTTCACAATAAGCTGACTAGGCCGCTCGGTCAGCGAGCTCTTGTCGCGATCCATCGGGGATACAATTGGGTGTGATTATATGTAGTTATGGTGAGGTCGATAGCACATTGTTTGTAGTCGTGGGCAGCGCGTTCATTGCATCGCGATGGCGACGAAAAGTATTTGGATATGGATGGTAATATGGTCGCTCGGATGTGGTGTGATAGTCGTAACTATATGTTGTCTGGGTATGTCGAGTGGATGTTTGTACAGCTGGAGGTCGGATATCTTGTACAGTCGCGAATCAAAATATCAACAGCGCGCGCAAAAGATAAATTAATTGACCAAATGTTTTTGTCGAGTCGTGGTTTAAACGCGTTGGAGGCTCCAGAAGTGGCCGAGCATGGGGGGCCTGTCATAGGCAGTCTAGTGTCCCCGTCCCGTCATTAACGGAGGTGGGGTCACCGTTCCACCGACCACGTCTCACCGTTACCGCGGCATCACCAACCAATTTAACCTACAGCTACCGTAAGTGTCATAATAACACACTTTATTAAAGACCTTTACGGTTATGAACTGGCTCAGATAAGTAATTTATTCGTCTCAATATCCGCTGATACATACAAAATATCCTCCAATCTGCCTGAAGCATGGTTGGACGGTGTGCTGTCAGCTCAGCCCTACCACTAATAGGTAGCTTGAGCTTGATTAACTCTGAAAGATCATTGTTAAACCAACTATGCTGCACGGCAATTTGGCACAATTTTCTTGGCCTATCTTACTGCTAGCTTAGCAGAATATGAATACTTTCTGTTTCTTTGATGCGTTTGGATATCCTGATGATGATTAGGACCTACCGTAACAAATATGAATGCAACCCAACAGCTGATGTGAGACGGAATAATAAAGTAGCTACCCTAGTTCATCCCAACTTGTCTTGTTTCGCGCCTCCTTCCTATTCTATCAGTGCTATGACGACACATGATATCGTGCTAGATACTTGTTGGTTGTTGGTAGCCGTCAAACTGGGCATAAGATACGGAGTTGCCGTGAAAACACTGCAGCTGATGAATCTCAACTTCGTTCAAATTAATGGCCAAAATGACAAACAACCCCGAGCTCCGCACTGCTCGCCGTCTAGGTATTCTGTAAGTCGACCACACTACCTTTATCAGCACTTACTTATCAACTACCAGAGAGACCGGCTCTGCTGCCTATCACCTATTCGGCTTGTATCGCTGTGTAATAATATCAGCGCGTTATGATGTCCCTCCAAATACGTCTCCAAATGAAGCCATTCTCGCTGCCGTAGCAAATCTCATCAATGAGAATCCTATGCTCCGAGTAGGCATCCGGGGCGAAGGCGACATGGAAGCCTATTTCACACACGTGCCTGAGATGAGACTGGGTGATTTCGTGGAATTTCGTACCTGGGGTCCTGAAGAAGATCATGAAAAGTGTCTGAATGACTTACATTGCGAATTGCATGACCAGTACTGGCAGAACATTGAGACGAGGCCTCCGTGGCGGGTCGTCGTTGGCAGATCGTCCGGTGTCAGAGAAGACAACGGAGACCCTCTCTTTGAGAACATTTCATTTGCCTTTCACCACTCTCTTATGGATGGCATGGGTGGAAGGCTCTTTCATGAGAAACTCCTGGCCCAACTGAACTCTCTGCCCGCGAACCCAGCGGCCCCCGAAGTTCTCTCCTTTCCCGAACCACCAGTACTCCCTGAACCGCAAGAGAAGGTCATCGACTACACGTCGACACTATCTGGCCGAGCTACTCTTCTATGGAAACGATACCGACCCTGGTTCCTCACTCCTGGCCCGCCAAAGATATGGGCTGGTGAACCTGTTGACTTCGATCGCCACAAGGCTCGCTTGGTTACCGTGGATATCCCACCAGCAGTTGTACTGACTGCCCTCAAAGAGACGCGCGCCCACGGGACTTCTATGACAGGTCTTTTGCATGCGCTTGTCCTTGCATCACTATCGAGACGAATTCCTACCGCTCCAGCCTTCATTTCATCGACACCCATAAGCATGCGTCCCTACATATCACCTAATGCTGAACCTGCTATCAAGGACGCACTCTTCGGTGCTGTGACCGGCATGTCACATGAACATTCTTCTTCAGCGGTGGTTGCCTTGCAAGCTGCAAAGGGTGACGAGATCAATGACCTTATCTGGAGCCACGCAAGGAAAGTGAAAGACGAGCTTAAGGAAAAGACATCTACAATCCCTGCGGACGATGACATGTTGGTACTCGCGACCATCACTGATTGGAAAGCACTTCTACGGAAGAAGGATGGCCAGCCGCGACCTCGATCGTGGGAAGTTAGCAACGTCGGCACTCTTCCAGCTCCTGCTGAGGAGGCTGGTAAAAGGAGTATTCATCGCATGCTGTTTACAAATGGCGTCATGGTTGCAAGTGATCCCATGAGCGTCAGTGTTGCAAGTGTCAAGAACGGTTCCTTGACGATGGGAATTACATGGAATGATGGTATTGTGGAAGACAAGATCATTGAGGGGCTGAAAGAGGATCTTGCAACATATCTAAGGCGGCTGCATGAGACGGGGGTAATTACTGACGAGTCCTAGCCTGAAGGGTTATGATGCTAGCCACTGTATAGATGGCGTATGCATGGGAGCTTGGTACAGGGTCTCAATGGCTCAAGCCCGTCCCCGGTAAGTGAGACTCGAGGCTGTGAACGGCAACGGCAACTCGGTGAGTGAGTGATCCCGGATTCCAAGGTTCTCCGGGACGGCCAAGTCGGATCCCGACAATGCCGGACGTCTAGGAGACCCCGAAGACCCTTCAGGGATGAAACAAGATCTGGGACATGCCCATGTCACATGAAGCTTTAGATCAGCGCACAGCCAAGTCTTTAGTCTCTAACATAATGATCGATACGAAGTTTATGTTTCTTCAGAAAAGTATTCATATTCCCGTTATGGAATGTTAAGGGCTATTGTGCATTAAAAGCTATAATCCAAAGTATTCTATTCTTCTTGGAGGTGTGCCCAGATCATCTCACATCAGTCCACCTCATGCCAGAATTCAATTCAAAAGAGGTCGTTAAGGACCCTATTCCCAATCTACCCAAACGCCTCGCAAATTTTATGCAATGAAACCGTCTCCTTTTCGGGACATCTCTACCATCCCTCGCCGGGGTTTCTCCTCGCGCGGTTATTGCCGCGAAAGTAATCATATGAAGGCTCCTCGTTCTGTGCAAGACCGCTGTAGCCTTGAGGACCGCCGCCCATAGCGCCGACTGAAGGCCCAGGTGATTGTACTGGCGTCATGCGGCCAGGCGTGCTGAGATTGCTGTATGCGGGAGCCGCGGCATTCGAGATTAATCCAAGACCCGATGAGCTTCCGTTGTTTTGCGAGTACAAGGGACTGCGACCACGGGCGGGGGGCTCTGTGCCTAGAGTCATTTGCTGTGTAAATCCGGTGTTGGGCGCGCCGCCTGGTCGGTATGCTGAATAGCTAGTATCGCCGCTCGTGTTGCTGGCAAGAGACATGAGACGTTGCTGTTGAGCTGCCCCACCTGCAAAGGGAGAACCAGTTCGGCCTACAGGTGTGCCGGGTCGTGAGAAATCGCTACCATCGACTGATCCAGGTGTACCAGGGCGAGCGATTTCTCCAGGCCGGCCATAGATCTCGCCTCCACCATGGTCCTCTGCGAACTCGGCTCGGTTCTTGTAATACTCAAAGTCCATCTGGCTGTCTGACACGAACTCGAATCCGGGAACGTTGTTGGCGCTCTTGCCTGGTCGTCCTTTCTGCATAGGATCGAGAGAAACCATATCCGAGTAACCACTGACTGTCATCATATCACCGGAATCGACATCTCTGCCATCACTTAAGCGGCCCTTGTAGATAGCAGGTAACAGGTTCTGCGCGCTCGAATGAACCATGGGAGTAATCAGAGGTCGGTAAAGTGCAGGGTGGCCAAAACGGTTCGCCAATCGCTCACTACGCATACGGTTCTCCTTGGGGTCGACGCCGTTCTCGGGTGTCTTGGTGATGTCCACAATATTATAGTAGGTGATCTTGTTGTTAAAGGCGCGGTTGCAGTAAATCTTGAAGATGATCAAGATAAATGGCAGCGGTACCAGACTGTAAAATTCGATATGCGACCCCGCATTGCCACGAACCCAGCAAGTCAACATGACAACCAGGTTGGAAAGCATGGTTGCGAAGATGAAACGATTGAAGATGACCCGCCAGAACATTCCACCGGATTCAGTCTTGGTGACGAAGCGGTAGAGGAGAAGGTACTTCTTCAGCCACGAGTCAATGAGGAAGTAAAGAGCTGTTGCCGGCAGAACCAGAGGCTGAATACCGGCAAAGCACATGGTGACTGTAGCGTAGTAAAGGAAGTAGTTGTAGTAACTGGCGTACTCGAAAGGTGGCGGGGCAGTGAGCTCAATAAGCTCGCGGGGTGTTGGGCTTGAGAACTTCTTGAGGAAGAACGCTTGCACGAGCGGCCACAGTTGGGCTAGGTCTATTGCCGCACCAAGTTGACGCTGGAGCAGATACGTCACCCAGAACGGGCTGGTGTTACACAAAGCTATGAACATGGAAGACGCAATGTCGTTCTTCTTGATGGACTCCCAGACATCCTGCTTGACACTTCCCGTCGTATCCCTGACAACGTTGGACACGAAACTCCAGATGACACTGAAGATGGAGAAGATAAGAAGGTTGTTGAAGACGAAGAAGAAGTAAAGCTTGGCCAAAACGTGCCTTTCTCGCCCAGTCTTGGTCTGGTCACCAGCCTTGACCGAGAGTCGACGGAAGATCATAGGCAGAACGAGGTACGTCAGGGACATGATCGCCGGAGAGAGAACACCCTGAACAGCACCCCACACCTTGGGATGGGCAGCAAGCTCGGTTCTGAAAGCAGGCCAGACCTTGCCCAGATTCTGCAGGTTAACGAGGAAGATGGCAATGCCAAGGTTAGGAACAATCCAGATAAGAGTCAGAAGAGTGATCCAAAAGTTATTGATCCACCGTCTTCGTCCTCGAGTGCTGCTGTAGAGAGGCATGTTCTCCCAGATGATATCATTGGGCCGAGGTGCGAGTCTGACTGTGGCACCGACAGGCTTCTTCTTACGACAAGCGTAGGCGATACCGTGAGCCTCTGCAATATCCGCGTAACTCGCGAAACCGTAAGGCATCGAGCCTCGCTTGTCGACTGTGGCGCGTACTTCTTTGATTTGAATCTCGAGATCACGAATTCGCTGGGTGTAATACTCTATAGCATCCACCTTTTGGCCTCGGGGATAAGTTCCGTAAGATCGGTCCTTCTTGGAGGGCTTGCACATGGGTCGAGCAGCTGGGACGTTCTTGGGGTCCTTGAGGTACTTAGCCAAGACCTTCTCAAGCTTGCGAACAGCGTGGTCGTGCTGCGCGATAAGCTCCGGAAGTTCCTTGACATTTCGGGCAACGGCGGTTCGAGCAAAAGATGAGTTGGGGGCGATCTGATCGATAATTCTTGCGATACCCTCGTCGGAGCAGCCCTTCTTGGGGATATCGAATACCTGCAATTGAGTGTGAGTAATCGTTTTCTGGTAGTAGCCTCTTCTGATCTTACCATCAGAGTTCGAGAGTGAAGACTCTTCTGATAATCCTCGCTCTCAAAGTACTTGCGCCGGAGCTGGAGAACCTTGTTGTAGTTAAACCAAAGGAAGCCCATGACGATGAAATTGAAGCACCAGGCGATAATGACCTGGGACCAAATTGCCGGAGCATAGACATTGAGAGGAGTGATGTTCAGTACCCAGTTGGCTGTTTTATCACCCTTGTACTCTAACCATCTAGTATAGTTGATTGGGAGTAAGATACCAACACCAGTGACACACAAGGTAAGGAACATATTACGGCACATGCGAACGAAGCGCAGGAAGACAGTGGCGTCCATACCGATCAATGGTACAAGCTGCTCTTCTTTGGTCCGCCATAATGTCGTGATCCACGACCACGGGGCCTTTCCGATAGGTGGCGGTACGTGCTTCTCGTCGGCATGTTTTAACTTGGGGGCATAAATGGCCTGGTGGTATGGTCGCAGAATCGAAAAGACGATGGCGATGCCGATTGTGACAGGGATCGACGTAGCTAAAGCTGAATACAGCGAGGCAGCTTGGAGCTGAGGGACCGCGTTAGCAGGGACGTATACTTGCGATATCATGCATCGGGACATACCTGTTGACTGAAGGGTTCTTGAAGAAGATCGAGCAATTGCTTGCCAGTGTCCTCTTCTTCCTGCCGACCGTAGAGGTGGGCTGTATAATCCATATCGGGCGCGCGAGCTCCGCCAACTGGCGAAGACGTTGGAGCTTATCTCGAATGTCTAACGGCACTGCAGTCTATGGCGTGACGACTTTTCTCCGAGCTCTCCGATTTTATTGTTGTCGGCCACGTGTATAGAGTCGAGATTGACTGCTTCGACTGGGGATGGTCTCGTATTCGCAGGGGTTCAGAGGATGGATCGCAGACAAGATAAGACCTGAAGAAGATGAGACTATAGGGGCGACTAGAGAGATGTAGATACTCGAGGTCAGGCGCCACTTGACAGATCAATCGTCGTAAACAAAGAGCCCTTGGTAAACGAGAGTCGCTGTGTCATAAAAGAAGCTTAGTCGGGAAGGCCCGTGAGCGAAAGGACGAGGCGCCAAAAGGGGCGAAGCGAACGGAATATGGCGTCACTCAGGGACAGGCGACGATGATGGGGATAAGATAAAAGAGAAAGAAAACAAAGGAATTGGATAAGGTCCGACGATACGGAGAGATGTGATGTTAAGGTTGAGCAAAGTAAAGAAGGAGGTAAAGGTAAAGAAGGGTAAAAGTAGGGCTGGGGGTGGAGGTTCTATTCGCGGACTAAGACAAGACTAAGAACTAAGGAGCCATGACAATGACATGGGATGGATCCTATTATCATGGGGGTTAGACTCTAGACAGTATTTTTTCTTTTGGGGAAGCCATCAAAAGATAAAGCTTGGCAGCCATTATGCATCAATGTGGGCAGCGTGAGGGTGAGTGAGCGACTGAGTGAAGCCAATAAAAAGTCCCCTGTTTTAGAGATGCTCAACCAAGCGCTAGTCATGATAGAATGATCGAGACCTGTGATCAACAGTGTCAGTTAATGACCACTTAAAAAAATGCCAACAGCACCATCATTCTCATTCCTAGAAATATTGCTGATTCTACTTCTTGAAGTCTTCATACCATCTCCGTACGTACAACTGCTTACCCTGGCACGCGGCCTCCGTGGGGATAAGACCTCACCAAGACCCAGCTTCAAAGTCTCAAGTTCTATTTTTGATGCCTCTCGACCCGCTGCAGTGGGGACCCTCTTCAACCGTAGCACGGGCCGGGAGACCCCTGTCAGCCAATCGTCTCCCTCCCTCAAGCTTCTGGGTACGCCACGCCTCTCGGTCTTTGCCCCTGCATTGGATGGATCCCCTGGAGACTGGGACGTGAAGTTTTTGGCGTCTCGAAAGACGCTGAGAATACGAACATTCCAACAGACTTGCTCTTCCAGAAGGGGAAAGTGATGGGATGCTCTCTGGCTGGCACTTTGCTGGCCAAACGGTTGATGTCAAAGTTTTGGCGATCGATCTGCGTGCGTGACAACGCTTTCTTTTTACGACGTTGATCTTTTTTTTTTGCTCTGGGCTCTTTGTTGCTGACTTTCAAGGCGGCCTTTGAGAGACATGTCATGCATTGTTCCTGACATGGATTGAGTGGCATGAATGGTAATAAACAATTAATTAATCTTGCAGTTTCTGACACTTGCGCCTCAACCGCCTTACGATTTATTAATTTATTGAATCTCACTCATTCTCATTCTCATTCTCACGCCCTTTTCTCAAAAATGAAAAACCAAATGGATCTTGATCGATGCCCAGTCTTGCCAGTACCAAGGCCCTTTTACCCGCCGCGACTCGCCACTTACAAGTTAGTAAAATAGTTCATGCTCAATGACATATCGACACGCAACCCGATCGCAATTGGGAAAACAAATCGTGTCAAATCGGGAAATCCAAAGTCCCCCAAAAAATATCTCACGTTTTATGTGCCGAGTGGCCCGTCAAGCTACCAAAGCTTGTTCGCAATTCTGAAACAACCAACAAAAAAGAAAACATTTTTCTCTTTTCTTCGTGATGTGGCCACGTGACGTGTCCGATTCCACGAAACCCCATCCTACGCGTTGACTACGGTACCCTTGTGAGTAAGAAACTTGGATCTCTATCCTAAGTGATGAAAAGAACTATACAGGATCTTCATGTGCTTAGTAATCTTTCACATAACTTTTATAACTTTAGCTCCTAACTTTAGGGTAGGGAAGTTTTCTTGATCCCTGAAGCCAAGGTTCTCAAGACACTGCAAAATGTAGAAAAATGGATACTCAGTCTGTATTAACATTGCCGAAGCTATCTTATGTCCTTTTGCGTCATCTTGTACAATGGCCGACTTGTATTGACAAATGGCGACCAGCTCCTCTTTTGCAATGCCTGCATTCCGTTAAGCGTAAGACGAACGGCCAACTCTTGTAGATAGAGGATGATGCATTGCTTGTGGAATAAGTAGTAAATGATGCTGGCGATTGGCCAAGTGTCAGAGGGGGCCGCTGGCACTGGGTAATCGAGAAGCCTCAGCTCAGTGAGTAAGTAGGACGGATTTCAGGCAAATGCCAACAATGCATGCGTCCCCGGATCCCCTGTATGCTTGAGAAAGGTTTTGGCGTAGATGCCTATCAACTGAATCAACACAGAAAGTGCAGCGACGGCGATGGTTAACTGTACGGTCATCTTGAGGATAGCAAACGACTGATGACTGATGTTTCCAGATCGAGTATCGTACTGGACCAGCTTGAGAAGGAAAAGGTCGAAGTCTGTCGGTTCAATAATGAGGCCTATCAGCCCTTTTATATGTTTCCTGAGGCCTTTCGGTAAAGTAAAAACATCTCAAAGTTGCGAATGGAAAAGTTTAACGGTAAACTCCGTAGATAGAGTCATATCAGAGGCGTGATGCGCGCAAACCATGATAGAAAGCTTCTTGCCTTACATAAAAGATTTAGGAAAACTTCTGACCGTATAGTCTAAGGTTTTCTAAGTTTATACCGAGATTAACTAAGTCTTCACGTCGTTTAGATTAGATATCCTCAGTTTTGTTGTCTCCAGTATCTTGGTTATGGGATAATCATGCCATTTACAATGATCAATAGAGTATATCAAGACTTAATGCAGGGCTGCCTACCTATACAGAGAGATGAGGCCCTCAATTCTGCGACTTCTCTCCACTCCCATAGTAAAGCTTAATCTTGAGATGCAGGTGAAAACGAGTTTCACTGTGATGGTGGACGAGCCTAATCTGAGTCTCTTACGTTTTGGCAATATTCTGGCCAAATTCGTGGTTTTGATTAAGACAATTACTTTAATAATGTCATGTGTACTGAGTAACAGCACGATCAAGCCGACTGACACTAGTCTGACATCTAAGAGAAGAGGTTGGATGATCAAGTCAAGCTTATTAAGCCCTATATTATACCACAGATAAATTTAGACAGAGTCTGACCTAAGTTCTCAGTCACTGGCATCGCCCGTCTTATGCCTACGGGATCCTCCGCGTCTCACTCATGTGCTTGCTGAGAAGCCGCAGTCAATATCTTCATAGCCCTAGATCCTTTATTACTAGAAAATTATGAGGAGTGATTGTATTGAATCTTTCTTTAGAGTGTCAGATATCTCATGGAAAATGGGGGCCTCGGTGAGATATTCATCTTGCCTCTCTCGGCACACAAATTTTGTGCCACTGCCTGCTCACAAACTGACTCAGAGTGAGGGGAACTACGAACCATCACGATGCGATCTGAGTGGATGGAGATGTTAATAAAGTGTATCTTTGTGCTAAACTTCGGAGTCGATAATTTGGATCTTCCCCCAACCAAAGACATTGAGTTCGTGGCCGATGGCCAATTTTAGAAATTAGGGGGCCGCAATGGGGAACAAGAAGCATGAGGGACTGATATCTGTGAGTCCTGAGGTGAAAGTGAACACAATAGCAACAAACTCGCGGACTGATGACGCTGCACGTTCAAAATTGAGTAAAGACCGAAAGCCTCACCTCGAACAGTTCCGTAAGATTGAATGTCGAAGCGTTAGAATACAATACTGAAGCAACAGCTTTGGAGCTGACGATGGCACAATGTATGGGCATCTGAGGCTTGACAAGACCATGCAGCGCATCGTCTATTGCTTCTCTCCGCTATCCATACCTCTGAACCAAATCTCTCATAACGTCAAGAACCCTGCAAAGCAATCAGGAGTTAAAACATACGGCAGTTCAAGAATAGTCTCACTGAGTGCGAAGTGTCTGATTATCCACAAAAAGGGCTGACACATGAATGTCAAATCTCCTAGCTTGAAGTCAGTCTCATTGACCATGAAGGAAGGAGTGAACTCCTTGTCTCACAGCCTATAAAGATCTAGCCGACCTTCAAAGTCCTCTTCAGGTGCCGAAATTTGGACAAGTTTCTTGTAGGCAGCGATATACTCATCTCCAAACCTATTACATGCTGGTCGCCACTGGCCAAACTCATCTGTTGAGTCAAACTGGTCAGCAGAATAAATGAATCCGTCGAGGGAGGGAACATACACTCGTTATGCGCAAAGAAACAACATGCATCAAAGATGAGGGGTTGGTTGCTCTCGGCATCGATCCCTGCATTCGCATGCCAGAGGTCCCCATGGATTAGTGAAGGCTTCACCGTTCTGCCGTCACTCTCAAGAGGTCTTAGGAGCCTTGGGATGACCTTTTCGAAAAGTGCTTGTGAAAGAACCTCAAGCTCGTCACTATTTACTTTCACTTCGATTTCTAGGTCAAGTGCTTGTCTCATCGACTTGGCGAAGAATGACTCCCAGCTATCCTCCCACGCCACGTACTGAGGCAAGTTTCCTGCGTAAGTTGTGATGTGGAAGCCGAACTTTCCAGTAGGCGATACACTTTTCTGGTGCATTTTTGACAAACGAGAGGCAAACTCGTCAGGGTCGGGCATATCCTCCGTCATTTCTCGAAACTCGCAAAGGAAGAAGTGTGCATCTGGTGTGGTTTCGTAGGTGCCGCAAGCGATGGGCTTTGGGACGAATTCCGGAAGAACTTCATGTATCGCTCTCATAGAATGGAACTCTCCTATTGTCATGTCCATGCCTGTCCCTTTCGAAAGGACCTTGATGAAAAACGACTGAGGCGTACCATCGCTGAGCAGAACATCAATTCGACCAGTCTTGGCCCAAAAGCTGACTCCATGGGCCTTGATGGAAGTTATCTTGCAGCTGTCTGGTAGCTCTAGTAAAGCACTCAGTACGGAGTTGATGCTTTGCTGGCTCTCCAGGAGCCCTTTTTCCGGCTTACCTCTCAACACAGCTGGATCAATCCTGGTATTGCACTCATCTTGGTCAATATCGTTATGCTCCATCTCATTTTGTGCCGAATGTGTTCATTATACGCCGCAAAATGCGACCGGGTTAGAGAGGGGACAGGCTTATTAAGATGTAACTGCAACGTACGTTCCTGGTTGGCATGACATGTATCCACCGACATGACCGGCTGGCCTCATTAGTGGTCGCTCATCATGAAATTAAGCATAAACGGCAACCAACGGCACGTATGTTCTGGTACTGCCCTCGGGGAGTGAGAAAATCCAGGGCCTTAGAAAAAGGATGCCAAAATAACTCAGTAAAGAGCCAACTAAACTTAGGCTAAATTACCTAATTATTTTTATTACTTAGAATCAAGGTCGTAAGTTTTTCTTGCTTCCCCTAGACTGCTCGGTGATGACCTGCAAGGCTGGTAGAAAGTGTTATATAAGAATGAAGACATATTGTCGTCCCGAGCCTGGTAGATTTTAGGGAACATCCCAGTGTGCGTCCTTTCTTAGCTGAGCCGATCCATATCAGTCAGTGCCCAGCCATTGAGATCTTAATGATCCTGTCACGCCAGTGTTTAACGGGATACACGACTTTGATACCATTTGCTTCGAGCTTTTGCTGTCCGTCATTGTTTGCAATGAAGGTTCCTGGTTCTTTGATACCCACATAAACAGTCTTGATGACGCTCTTGAGTCTCAAGATCCTATTCACGCAAGTCATGTTCCCGCTCAGCCTCTCATTGCAGGGTTCCATGGTTGTATACAGTGCTGTGTCTGTTGGAAGGACCCCGTGAATGCGTTCCTCAGAAAGGTTGTGTTCATCAGCAATCTTAATGAAACAGCACTGCTCTGCGTGTGTAGTGCCCGTGTCTCCTTTGTAGTCTCGCGGATATTCCAGCGAGTAGCCTGTCGAAATAACTCTGCCTGTGACTGCGTCGACAAGGACGGCCCCGACGCAAAACTTGTTGGCAGCTGGCGGTGACTTCTTTGCTTGAGTGAGAGCAAACTCCATGAAAGCTTCATGGTCACCAACTTCAAAAGTCGGATAGACCGCTGAACCCATGATAAGTAAGTATTGCACAATAAACAGACAATAGTTCCAGTAAGTCAAGTCACTATGTATGACGGAGAAAAACTTCAAGAGGTGCGGTTAATGCATATGTTCTTTACATTTGCGTGCGTGATTTTTGAGATGAATATGGGGTTGTGTTTGGTCTTCGTGTTGTTGGTTCTGCGAATGGTAACACGTATACCCGACAGTGGAGTCCCAATAGACATTCAAGGGGCTGCTGATACCCATCCCAGGAGTTTGGAATTCTGATATACAAAAAAGAAACTCGAACTTTTAGCATGCAGAAGAGAATGAGGCCTTTCTGAGTTCAGTTCTGATTTGTGATAATAGTGATTGTCTTCTATCCTTCAAGAGCGTTTCCAGCCATTATCCCCGATTCGTCTCCTCTGGTTCAACCAGGTTGCCTTCACATCTTTTCTCTCGACCTGTATCAGCCGCAGATATATACATTACATACAGCCAGAGAAACCGGAGTTTTCGAGACACTTTTCGGATCTTAACTATTTCTTTTATTCCAAACCCTTCTATTCTAATCTCAAGACAGCACGTTCTTATCCCCATAAGCAACGGAAAAGCACTTGTCTCAGCAGGCATTGACACCTAACCACGATGAGATCGATAATTACCTCACTACATAGAATCCTGAGCACACGATGTCTTGGTACCAAAGACAGGCAGCTGACGATCCTGCGGTAGCAAGAATGTCGAGTCCACTGGAGTCGGGGAATGACGCAACAGTGAGAGAGAAGACAAAACATGTCGAAGGGACTGAATCTATAAGTAGTCGACGTTGGAGATTTAATTGGGCCTGAAACAGTGTAGTAATTACCGTGGAAGGCTGTGATAGTGTACGAGTTATTGGTATAGTCATTCGCGGGGCGTAAGAAGCACAGCCACGGGAGCCGGCCACGACAATACCAATCAGGGTAGAACAGAGGTTCCTCGGAGATAGCATTATATATGCAGATGCAAGATACCCGGCTGTACCGCGAAGAGTCCTCGAATTTGCGGATGAGATTGCAGATCTTCGGCCCGCAACCATCTAGAAGGCTTGATTTACCGGCAGGTAGGCGATTATTTACGGTTGCGAGCTTTGAAGCGAAAACAATGGTACTGATGAGAGCTGCTTGGAGAGCCGTCTGTGATGGTTCACAAAAGTCCTGGTGATATCTGTTCCGGGGATCAGGGGTTGAAGAGATGGGAGCCAGTGTCCATGCCGCAGTGATGTTTTATATCACAAGGCAACACGATGGTAAATCCCACAAATCCACTGAAAGTGAAAGGTTGTCGCCAAACACCTTTCAGACCTCGTTCCAAATGATCACCAATGATGTCATAAAAGCAATTTTCTGTTATGGTAGAAGGTCGCCTGACAGCCGAGATTCTTTGGGAACGGCGGACCCAGTTTCGACGTTATATGAGGCCTTCAAGGTGGAACGAGAGATTAAACAGGAGAAGTACCCCAGTTTATTCCACTGGCCACTGCAGAACCCTCACAATGAGAATCCATACTGAGATCCATTGGGAGCTGAATGAAGCGGTCCCGCTATCAAGGTAAGGCTAGGAAGGAACGATGTCCAAGGGCTTCAGTATTCCCAAAGCCGATATAATTGTGTGTCCCAAGACCTCCAAATGAAAGCGACCACATGTTGATAAACGGGCAGGAGTAAGCCGCACGAAGGTAGCAGTCTAAGGGATACTTCCAGTCGTAGACTTTGGCTACAAATGGCCTGGATAGGGCGGATTGTACATATCCTTGCTGATAAAGTATCACAGGTGAGTAAGCAAGGTTGGGTTTTGGGGCCACGCTGTTTCCGAAAAGGAGCCACATCGACTCGCAGTCGAAGCTCCAGGATAAGTGAAGGGGGTTCCGCAATCGACAGTTTTTGAGAAAGGAGCTATAGAGTTAATGCGGTGTTTTTGTGAACCCAAGGAGGCAGATCTAGGAAAGGGCGTCTGGCAGTTGTCGGGGGATTTGAAGACAAACAGCCCCTGGAACTTGAGCATGAAGCTGGCAGTCGACGATAATGAGAAAGTAAGAGTAACCTTCAGTTTTGGACTGATTCTGAGGAGGAAAAGAACAAAACACCGCCGGCTGAGATCTTCAGAAGTGGTGTCTGCAAGCCTCGTGGACAGGGTTTTCCCGCGAACGACCATCAATGTAGGGTTGAGAGGCCCAGCACTTAAGATAACCAGAAATCCAAAGGAAACGCGGGAAATTATGTCGCCACAGGGTGCTTGTTGGGTTGTTCGAGGTGACTATAAGCGCAACCTCTGGCTGTAAGGCGTTGGCTGAAAGAGGTCCACAATAACTGGATGTCCGGCGGCCAGCGGCCGGCACCCATGAACACTTGCTCATAAAGCTCGATTGAGAGCTTGTGAGGCCTCTAAGGGTCCTTCTAGCGATAGCCAGGAGTTTGGTGCGGTTGGTGTCATCCACAGATTAGGACGTCAAAGGTCATGGGTACTCGAGGATTGCACAGTCGGCACCGTGCATGTTGGAGGTTTTGTTGGCTCTGCCGGTCTAGCGAGTGAGAAAAAAAAGAGGGGGGGAGGGG